>JAQHUG010000119.1:4624252-4671519 GCA_028555095.1 Dicrostonyx torquatus
GGGCTGTGAGGCAGAGAAAATAAATAGAAGAAGAAAAAGAGAAGAGGGGGAAGTGAGACAAGGAGAGGAGGATGCTGGGGTCCAGTAACTCAGCCACACAGCCAGAATCAGAATAAGAAGGAAAGAAAAGATATACAGAAATAGAGAAAGGTAGAAAGCCCAGAGGCAAAAAGTAGATGGGATAATTTCAGTTTAGAAAATCTGGCTAGAAATAAGCCAAGCTAAGTCCAGGCAGTCATAAGTAAGAATAATTCTCTGTGTATTTATTTGGAAGCTAGGTGGCAGGGCCCCAAAAGTCAAAGACCAAAGAGTAAAAACAACCAACTACAATTACAGAAGAAACTGCACAACTGAAACCATAAGCTCACAAAATGTATTTGACAAATTTGGGGGTAAAAAGAAAATTTTTATCACTTAAAATTCATGTGCAATAAAGCATAGAAATGTTGCCACCTCAGCAGCTGTCTTTAGGATGTCAGCAAAATGCCAAAGAAACAGGGTAAATAGAAGCTTGAGGGATGAGGAAGCTTTTTAATGCATCAGTCCTTAAATAATACCAATACTGAAATTATAGGCTTTGAATTTTGTTTTACTATCCCCCAAATTTATACAAATACTTTGAGGGTAATGTAATACATTATGTTAACTGTTTGGCAGCTTTGCCAAAAGATTTTTAATTTAATTTGTGATTTTCTGTTTTGAAGATGCACGTGGGCTGAATTTGGATTGAAAAGCAGCTAGCACTTCTCGGATGAGAGCTTTTATGAAAACACATTTCACTGTTTAAAATAGAATACTGCACATCAAGAGGGAATCACTCTCTGGGACTCTGTGTTCCACTTACTTCACTAAAATCTCACTTACATTTGACCTGGAAGAGTCCTGGCAAAGGAAGGCAAAAGGAAGATTTGGGCAGGACCTCCTTATTCTAAAAGAAGACACCCTCATTAAAACCATTTCCTTTCAATTATGGAAACCATTTAAATTATTTTTAACTATTAAATTCTCCATTCAAAACTGCAAGCCAGCTTCTCAATTTCAAGTTGCATATCCTATGTCCCCTCCCTTTTTGCTATATCCAAGGTTCAGTGATGAACATGGTTACTGGCAACAAAGTCCAAAGACTCTAAAGCAAGTCATTCCACTGGTTCTCCTGTGCCCCGGGGCGACTGAGCTGATACGACATGATGCACACTTACAGCCTTTGCCTTTACCTCAGTCCTCATGTAATAATGTTTTCATGTTTACATGTGTATGTGTGTATCCTCACACATGTTGTGCAAGTATGCATCTGTTTATGAACTCCTAGAGGCCCAAGGATATCCCAATATTCTGCTCTATCAATATCTAACTTACTCCTTTGAGTCAGGGTTTCCCACTGAACTTGGCCAGCAAGGCCCAAGGACCCCCTGCCTCTGCTCTACACAGCACTGGGGTTACATGCAAGCATGTAACCACACTTGGATTTTCACATGATATAACCTCATGCCCTCAAGTTACTGCAGCAAATACTATTATACACTGAGCCATCTTTCCAGCCCCTTGAATTTTTAAATCAGTATTCTTTTTTAAAAAATATTTATTTATTTATTGTGTATACAATATTCTGTCTGTGTGTATGTATGTCTGCAGGCCAGAAGAGGGCACCAGACCTCATTCCAGATGGTTGTGAGCCACCATGTGGTTGCCGGGAATTGAACTCAGGACCTTTGGAAGAGCAGGCAATGCTCTTAACCACTGAGCCATCTCTCCAGCCCCCTTAAATCAGTATTCTTACTAGACAGATCTGTACACCAACAGACACAATATTTTCTGATTATTTTATACTTCTTTGCCAAGCAAAGTGAGGCTGTTAGTGCAAGGACTTTCCTCCCGTTGATTTTGTTTTTTCAAACACTTGGTATTTTTTTTCCCTTCATCTAAAACCAAAATACAGACTTGGTGTTACCCTACTACTTGACAGTTTGGATTGAAATGACCCAATGAACAGGTAGACAGTAAAACTCCAGGTATACCAGAATGGAATGGCCTTAGTCTCCTGAACTGAATGAAACTGTGCTCTTTCTCATTTTATAAACAGAAGCAGCAAGAGGGAATCTGGGGGAAAAGGAGAAAAACATGGAATAAAAGTAAAAACTGAGAGGATGCACTGGCATGTGTGTCCTGTACATAGTTCTCATGTCTTTCAAAATGTATTCTTCCTCAACCATCTCCACCTCTGCCTGCATCTGCTGTGTGTGACAGAGTAGCAAAGGTGCTAGAGTCTTCAAGACTGATCACAACTCAGGATGGTCAAGAGGAGTTAGGGCTTCCTTTTAAAGCTAATCCTTGTATAGTCACTCCTTTATGCATCAGATGTCTCTGGGATTCATAAGAATGTCTTAGTCAGCAGGAGCACCAGAGAAGTAACAGAATCAAAACAGCTTAAAATAACCAAAATCAGCAGTTATCACATATTGTTATGATAAAAGGTTTGGTCATCTTTTTAGAGAAAACCATTAATAATTCCAGTGCTGATGCTCTTGAGATCTTGAGAGCATTAATTCACATGCTCCAACCATGACCTAATGTTCCAGAAGGTACCGATTGTGACTTCTGACAAAGAGACAATGGAATTCATGCCAGCCAATCAAAACCCAAACTTTTCATTCCTAATAGAATATATGCTGCAAGATTCTCAGTCATTCAAGTGGTGGAGAGAAAAGAGAGCATCCTGTTATTGAAATTATGAACGAGTTTCCCACCTGCTTTGGTGTCTAACCAAGAGGTACTGCAGCAGCCTCCTCTTGCCCTCACAGAGAGGCAATTGTTCTGCGGTCCACAGCTCAACAAACTGAGAAGCTCTAAGATGGAAAAAAGAGAGCTAAAGGTAGGAAATATTTAAACATCCAATAGTTCTCTTAGAGTTTCACCACTAAATAATCGTATATCAGCCTCGGGGACCATGTATACAATTGAGGAAAAGGTTTCAGAGCAAGTGTGGGACTCCATTGCTCTGGGCCTGAGTTGAGGTAAAAGAGCATTGAACTATGCTAAGGGTTGCTAATGTGTCTATAGTGTTGATAGTGTGTAGCTGCTTCATAAGATACACTTCTTCAACTAACTCCTAACTCTTTGTCCCAACCTTCATCTTCCAACGTGAAGAACAGGAAGCAAAGAAGGGACAGGCAACAGCATGCATCTATCTCTCAGTGGCATGGGCCACTACCCCCTCATCTTCTACTCCTCACCACCTTCTAATAAGGCCATCAGATTATGAATCTATCAAGGAACTGACCAATTGATTAGCTCAATAGAAGGAGTCAGTGACTTCTTCAAATCCCACTGACATCCAGACACTGAATCCTCACATGAGCCTGTGGGGACACCTCACGTTCACACCATAGCAAAGACAACAAAGAAAGCACTGCTGTTCGTGTATAGGCAAGGACACTTTAATGAGCGTGATAGATTTCAAGGTTCCCTATCCCATGGCTGGAAAAAAGCATTGTGCTTGCCAACGTGTAATTTACAACTCAGCAAGTAAGTATGATACAGTTTACTGAATTCTTTCATCCAGTTTCCTGAGAGTCTCAGGAAAACTTGTCTAGCTATAAATCCATTTTTTTAAAAAAAGGAAACACACAGAAAAGTTAAGATGGCTCAAAACAGGTTGGGGGAGATGCTATGCAAACATGATGATCACACTTTACATCCTCGCAACCCATGTGAGGAAAGGTCCTGTCATGCCAACGCTAAGGAAGCAGAAGCAGCAATAGCCCTGGGATGTGCCAGTCAGTCAGTCTACCCAACTTGTGAGCTCTAGATCGGTGGAAGATCTGCCTTAAGTGAAGGTGATAGGAACTGAGAAAGATACCCAAAATTGACCTTTGGCCTCTGCATGAACAAACAGCACGTGCGCGCGCGCGCACACACACACACACACACACACACACACACACACACACACACACCCCAGGATGGCTAAAACCAACACCAATTTTGTGCTCTTTATATTCTAACTACAGCCTGTAACTGAGTAAATCACATTGAACTTAGACCATTGCACCATGAAACGTGCCCCCCTCCCCATTTAAAGGGCACAGCCAGCTGCCTCCACATTATAGAATATACCTGTTGTTTTCATCGCTATTGTTGCTTAAGACTGCAAGCCACGATTACATTTCAGTATTGTCAACACTTCAGATCAAATGCTAAGACAATCAACAGGTGGCAGGCTACTGGGGAGTGAGGACTACACACTACCACTTCCATATTATTTTTAATTCAATTTCATGGTACTTTATATCAGATCCAATTTTCAGCCTATTAACAACTTCAATGGAACTCATGACTATGTTAATCATGAACAAATGCAACAAGGTTTTCATCTGCCCCAGAAGGTAAGGACAGTCACCAAGTGGGGGGAGGGCACGAGAGTCTGCCCACGCACATTTTAGAAAGTATCATTTTGAACTACCATACACTACTGAAAGCTAGTCTTCTGAGCTCTTCAGCACTGTAGTCTCTTCTCCTGAGTAAACACTGTAGAAAGAACAGAACAAGTTCAAGCCAAGAAATAGTTTCTTCTGTCTGCCTTTTTCTCTTTTAAACACAAAATGTATTCTCAGCTATGTACACAAAGGCTGCCCGGGGCCTTAAGGATCTGTTTATTTGGTAATTTTAAAAGAGTGGGAGGCCCACAGAGTTCTCACTTACCGGAGTCCAAATGTGACTTGGGCCCAGCACGAGGCCACAGGCCATCCCGGGGTGGTGAGCAGCTAGCCAGCAAGCTTGGGAAAGCAGAAGCAGCTTTTAAGTGGCCCCAAGGGACGATGTCTTTTTAGCACTGAGGAAATCAGTACCAGTGTGGGCAAAGCAAACCTCAGGGCAGAAAACTTCAGGCTGCTCCTAGATGCCCTGGGAAGCAAGGTACCAACTGATTTTTCCAAGCCTCCTCCTTCCTTACCTCTCCATTGCGGGATGAGAGAGAGGAGCTAGGCCTGAGAGGCTGTGCACATATATGTGAGGCCATTGGGATACAGCTGCTTCACAGCTCTAGCTTCTGGCAATCCTCCTGTTTCACACACAAACACACCCGAGAGGGAAGTGGCACACTCATTTGTTTGGTAACCTCAGCTGCTTCCCAAGGTAAACCAACATTGATGGCACTGGGAGTTGAGGACTGAAAGAGCCTCCGAAAGTATTGGCCTGGCCTAAGCAGACCCCAGCAGACCTTCTGCGGGCTCTAATGTGCCTCTCTTTGCTGCTCCATTTGCCTATGCCCTCCCAGTGAAGGCAGGACTGTGTTACCTCAGGGCCCCACGGTCCTTGCAAGGTTCTTCACCTTGGCTCCCAGCTAAGCTGTTCCCTTGCCTGAATCAGTTTCTAGAACCTTCAAAACACACTGCCTGCTGTTGAATTTTTCACAGTTCTTTGGAAGTCTTTGTGATTATCATCAAAGAGCTCTAGTCAAAACACACGTCACCCAGATAATGAGCCCATGAATCCTGTTAGTGAACCATCATAACACCTCCCTATCCTGAGATCAAACCTGCTTCGAGATAAATAGACGGGCCTCAAAGTCCAGCTCTACCCTAACACTCTTAGCACGCTATCCACCTTGACCTCACTGATAAATCATTTGCCTTTATCCCAGTCAACATGAGTCATTTCAGAACCCCTAGACACCTAGGTCCACCCTGCACTGTAACCTCTATATGCTTCTATACAGTCCTTATCCCCTTCTCCCTGGAACCTCAGGCTTTATGAAGTTGTTGCACCGTGCCCAAATGCCTAACTCCCAGCTCAGACAATAAAAATCGACGAATGTGCAGTCTACTCTCTGGGGCATGCCATTTGATTCATCTACCACTCTGAATAAAAAGAACACTCAACCTACCCTGGTTTGTGCCACCTGAGGGAACATGACCTGAAAAACATAAACATATGTGTAACATGGAAGGTAGGTTTCTTTTCAGTTCATCAGCACCATACATGAAGGAGCTGTCTTATTGTTCTATTGTCATGACAAAAATGCCATGGTCAAGCCAGCTTGTAAAGGCTATTTAGCTGGAGGCTGGCTTACAGTTTCAGGGCTAGTCCACGATCATCATGGAGGGGAGCATGGTGGCAGGCCGGCAGGTAAGTCTCTGGAGCACCAGAGGAAGGATTCACAGGCAGGAGGCAAGCAGAAGAAGAGGGGAAGACTGATCTAGCTTTTGAAAGCTCCACCCGTGTGACACACCTCCTCCAGCATGGGCACACTTCCTCATCCTTCCTAAACAGTCCATCAACAGGGACCAAGCATTCAAATATGTGAGCCTATGGGGGCTATGCTCGTTCAAACCTCTGCAGAAGCACTAAATATTACCGGATAACCAGAGTAATCTGCTCTCCCCAAATCTCAGCGAACCCCACTCCTGCCCTCCATCTCACTCTCATTCTCACCCTCCATTCTCTCGAGAAAAGAATTTCCTCACCTCGTCTTCTGCTCCTCCACATCCGTGCCTTCCCTCTTGGAACCACAGCGTAGCTCTCTTTCCATCCTTCTGTTTGCCAGTTAGATCCCATCTCCTCTCGCCCACCTACTCAGGAGCACTACTCCAGTAATTACCCTCCCCCCCACCCAAGTAGCCACCCCTCAGGGCACTGTGAAGTTTGATTAATCTCTCCCTCCTCTTCTATGGTAGTCCTTGGCTGGCCTTGGGTCATGGGTTCAGTGGTATGATCTTTTTTTGTTTGGTTGGGGTTTTTTGTTTGTTTGTTTGTTCTATTTTTGTTTTTTGGGTTTTCTCTGCTTGTTTGTTTGTTTTGTTTTTTGAGACAGGGTTTCTCTGTGTAATAGCCCAACTGTCCTGGAACTAGCTCTTTTAGACCAGGCTGGCCTCAAACTCAGAGATCCACCTGCCTCTGCCTCCCAAGTGCTGAGATTGAAGGCGTGCACCACCACTGCCTGGCATGATCTTAGTTCTTAGATTCTGACTGACCACACTTGGTCACCCTTTCCTACTGCAGTCACTTTTTGCTCTCGATTTCTGGGACCCAACCCTCTTCATTTTGCTCTTGCCTCTGTGGCTTTGCCATCATTCACCTTCCCGCAGCACACATTGCCTTCTGTTTACACCCAGTATATGTCTCCTGCTAATCCGTCGTAAGTTGAGGATCTTGAAGCATTTTAATTTGTAGATATACCCGAGGCACATATAAAAATGTTCTTCATATATATAGTAAGTACATGAAAAATATTTGTTTATTGGATCAATTCCCAGGGCAAATATCATAAATTGCCAATGGTATAAAGTGCATAGAGATAGCCCTGGTAGTCATTAAATATCTTATTAATGTTGGCAGGGGAGAATATAGGGTACAGGGGATGATGAGGGATTTAAAGCATTCAAAGCAGCTACCTGTTAGTCAGCCTTTAGCCCTTGAGGCGACTCAGCTGCCAGAAATAGGACCTAACCTATCAACATAGCCTTAGACAATTTCCTGCTACACACTTTGATTCTTGATTACCAAAATTTTAAAATGGAAATGATCTCTGTCACAGGACTGTTAGGAGAATAAAATAATCTATACACAAAGTGCATAGCACAGCGTCCGGAACACAGTACACTGTGGTGTGCTCTCAGATGTAGTATTATTATTAATCAAGACCCCCGTTTACTATTTGCCTCCTCAGTTTATGGGGACCTCAGACCTATTGATGCACAAATCAGTAAGAATTTCAAGCCAAAACTGTAACTTCCACAAGAGGGCACTGTGCCCCAGGCCTAAGTCACCGAATCCCCGGGATTTGAAATGCTACATAATTGTGTAGCTGATGCCCTCTGCTGACTTGTTTACTTTTTCTTCTCCTTGGGCCTTTTTTGGCTTGGAAGTTGTAAATGATAGCCTTATGTGCATCCTCTGTATGAACGTTTAAAGCCAGAGCTGCCCCCAAAATTTTCTGACAAGTTTACAGCCCATAGATTTTCAAACAGCACAACACACTGACACAAACCTGCTGATCACAGGGAGTCACCGTGTTGTGCTTACATACACGCATCTTCTAGCTCCCTGCTTGGCATAAATTGGCTAAAGCACAGCACAAAATTAGTAGGTTAATTTATTTATTTATTTATTTTCCCCCAGCAGTTCTATTCTTCCTTGGTCCTCTCCACCCCAGTTTCAATGCCTGACACCTGTGTTACTTAGTTTTCCACGGCTGGGGAAAAAAAATCCCTGTGGTGGTCCAGCTGAAGGAGAAAGGAATTCCCTTGACTCAGTTTCAGAAGGTGCAGCCCATGGCTGGTTGGCTCTCTGCCTGTGCGGTGGCAGCACACCATGGCAGGGAGCCCATGGAGGAACAAAGCTGCTTATCTTGAGTTACTGCGAAGCAGAGAGGGTCAAGTCCAACATGCCTTCAAAGGCATACTCTTAGAGACTCCACCTTCTTCTTCCACTTCAGTCCCTAAAGGATCTAGCACTCCCAGTGGAATCATTCACTTAGTACATGAGCCTTTGACAGACAGTTAAGATCCAAACTATAGCAGCTCCATTTGAACAAGGTAGGCCAAAGGGCCTCCTCCTCTCCTTGCTCTCACTTGCATGGCCCCTCTCAGGCCTTCCTTGTACCTTACAACAAATGACAAGAAGTGGTGCTCAGAGAGAGGAGCGAAATGGTAGAAAAGCCAGTTGGTGGCTTTTGATATAAACAAGTATTCGACAGCTTGAGATATAATTCTAATATTACTGAACTCCCTCCCCTGTTGTGTCCCCCTGAATACAATATTTACCTTAGACATCAAATCTCTAATATATTGGCTCAGTGTGGCTTGAGTTGATGCTGGCTGGAGTACTGGGTTTAAGGGATGAAGAGTGTTCCCAACAACAGCCGTACTAGGTCAGATGGATCGTTTTCTAGGCATGAATTCCCATCAGTCCAAGGCAATGGGCATGCCACAGGTTAGTCTTGCCATCCCAATAGCAACAGGTAAGGGCTCAGGATTTCTCGGTATTAAAAAGCAAACAGGGCTTGACTTTTTGTTTCATTCTCCCTAATCCTTTTTAGAATTCATTATAATGCTGGCCTAGGAGATTTTCTTGGAGAAAATGCAGAAATTTGGTAAAATTATATTTTCATTTGACCCAAATTTACACTGAGGCAACTTCAGTGTTTTCTCTGCTGTAAGTCATGATTTAGTGAACAAATTCACATTTGCTTTTACTCTCTGACACTTTTTCCAGAGTTTGAGGAATGCTTGGTAATTTCTCTACTAGTGAACTGTATAGGCCTACCCTGAGTAATGCTAGAGGCCATGGTCACACCTCCTTTGAGTATTCCTCCTGGGCTGAGTTCTAGTGGCTAATCCATTTTCAGAAGGCTGCCTCCCGTCCTTTGGTTTTCATCATTTCGATTACTTAATTTGCCATCTGTCACCTGTTTCTAATTCCACTACTGCCCACTTGTGGCGCAACTAAAGTGTAAAAAACAGTTCCAAAAGAAAAAGCATGTGGTTCTATTTGTCTCAATATCCATCTAGAGCATGCTTAGGATTTTGAGCCAGTATGCTCGGGATGCAGCACACAGCGCTCATCCTCAGCCTGGATATGGCATCTCAAGAACCCCAAATGTAGCCTATCCCGCTGTTATCTGCCCCATGCCCGGTGCTCACTGCTTAGCCCATGGCAGTGAATAGACACACCAGTCGGCTCATGCTAGAGTATCTGTGCCTATCCTGCCTCCTTACTTCTGCTTCCTCTCTACATGAAATTAGCAAAATTCCTTTAAAAACAATCACCAAATCCACTTATTCCCAAGCCCATTGCCATACTCTCCATCCAGACCCTCACTTTTCTCCAGTATTGTCACAAGCGCTCTCCATTCTCAGCCTCTCTAGTTCAGCCTCCAAACTACTGCCAGTCTTTAGACTTCAATTGCATACGCGGTTTCCTAAGACTTATATATAGTATCTTAGCTTACCTCTTTTGGAAAGTCCCTGAGCTTGCCGCTGAGGACAGGATACTGGAATACAAAGTATGCTCTCAGTGACCTCACTCCTTGTCATTTACAGTCCATTTTATCCTGTGCTTCTGTCCACCACCAGAATGCATTAGGTCCCTTTGGAACATGCCATACTACCCACCCTGGATTCTGCTTGTGGTACTGTCTTAGTTGGGGTTTCTCTTGCTGTGAAGCAACATCATGACCATGGCAATTCTTATAAGGAAAACATTTAATTGAGGGGTCTTGCTTATAGTTTCAGAGGTTCAGTCCATTATCATCATGGCAGGGAGCATGGCAGCGTGCAGGCAGACATGGTACTGGAGTAGCTAAGAGTCCTATATCTTACATGCAACAGGAAGTTAACTGAGACACTGGGTGGTATCCTAATCATAGGAAACCCCAAAGACCATCCCCACAGTGACACACTTCTTCCAAAAAAAGCCATACACACTCCAACAAAGCCGTACTTCCTAATAGTGCCACTCCCTATGAGATTATGGGGGCCAATTCCATTCAAACTACCACAGGTACCACTTCTTCCTACAGCGCCATTAGTACACAGTCTCTGCTGCATCTTCCCCCTCAAATTCAAGTGCACCCCAAACTCTCCATCCCCCATCACCTCCACACTGACTTTCTAGGACCACAAACATGAGTAACATGGAGTACTGGCTGGGTCCAAATAAAAGTTACAAAAAAAGCTGGAAACAACAGCTTCATATTCGTTCGCTTCACTATTCTTCAAGGTGGTTCAGTCTTTGGAAGCGTTCTGTTCATGGCCATGAATTTCCTAAAGTTGAAAATTGGAAACCTATTCAGTTAAGTCAACGTATTAAAACATGAAACACACCACAGCCTTCTACAGTTCTTTGCTACATTCATCTACCATCCATTGATGTGGACTATAGGACAATTTGGGCCACTGTCAAGGCACAAAATGTGCAGTCCATTACAGTGGATGGACGCTTTGGAGCTGGCTCCACACGGCAGTTTCTGCTTCCTCTTTACCCCATCACCAAGGGCCCTTAAGTTTTGGAAAACAGTGTAAATGATCTTAGGGGACAATTGCTCACTTTTGTTTTTATCGTGAAACAATCTTCACCAATCATAGCAAACATCAGAAAAAGAATGGGATGGTAGCTGCAGACTAAGGTTCATATTCTTTTCAAGACATTTGTGAAAACATCAGAAAACCAAGAAGCATCACTTCACAGCATGCTGCTCTCTCGCTTTCTAAGCTGACTTACGGCAGAGGACAGTACGTGAGCTCTCACAGCTGGAACCAGCCACTCTGGAAAGAACCTGATTCACTTTGTGCCACAGTCCCCTGCAAACTTCCCTAAATTCCAATTATCACGACACACCCAGTGTCCCTTATCCAATGTGTTTAGGACCAACCAGAAATATTTTTGGACTTTTCTTTCCTTGGATTTTGAATTTTTTACGTAAAAGAATAGCTTGAGAGTAGAACTTAACCAAATACAAAATTCACTTATTTTATGTACACCTTACATACAGTATGAAGACAGTTTTATGTTTCTTAAATTTGGGCATGAAGATTTCATGCACCGTGTAGAATGTATAGAATGTGGAATTTTTGACATGGTATAACACTGCTCAAAACCTTTACGATTTTGGAACATTTTTGGTTTCAGAATTTTGCATTTGAGATATTCAGCACTAGTACCGTGCATCCTGCTGGCCATCCTTCAAGACACCTCACACACAGCTCATCTAATTGCCACAATTCTTAAAGATGAAAGCTTGCCCCATCTTTAGACAAACTGGATGGCTCATTGCAGGCTACAGAGCCCAACTGACTGTATCAGCAGGCTAAGCCACTCATTCTCCCCCTTTCTATCCTCCTCCAGATATCTGTAACTCTAAATCCCTATCACGTTCCCACCTTTGTGCCTTGGCTAAGAGATGTGGCATCAAATGTAGTCATATCTTGCCTGCAAATGTGCTTGTAACCTGGATTAAATTTGAGACAGCTTACAAAGCTCATTCCATAACACACAGCACATTCACAGCTATCGTAGTATTCATTCTTTCGTGAAGCCCAGGCTGAGTAGAAGCAATCGCTCTGAGAGTAGTAGCAGCTGCCCTCCTGGGCACAGTCACTTCTCCATTACTTTCAGTTCTTGCTGACATCACTTACCTGCTCTCAAGGGCTTTCACCAGCCATCCCCCAAGAGTAAATGTCACCTCTTGTTGCCTAACTGTTTCAGATGAACTCTCCAGCTTTTTTCAATGTCTCTAACATTGTGTTTCTATGACACCTAACTCTCCGACTGGCTATACGTATGATCCACTAAGAACTAAAACGACTTCTGTGGTATTGGACAACTGGAGACCACCATCCTGGACTCTAAATATATAAAGGTGTCCCTTAGTATATAGAGAAGGCTAGATAACTGATTACACACACCTACTACTCTTTACACCACTTTTATCTGTCTTATGCTTTCAGAAAAACCATGAGACATAGCCAGTGTGCTGGCTCAGCTGGTAAAGACATTTGCTGCCAAGGCCTGAGTTGAATGCCTAGGACATACATACTAGAAAGAGAACACACAGACACCCCGACTCTCTCTCTCTCATATAAACATAAATACAGGTATTTTTTAAATATGAGACAATTCAATGGGTGTTACTTTTTTAATAAGCAGAACCCACATTACATCATTTGTTACAAGGAATAAAGAGGAACAATAATTCATGACGGCACCAGAAAGCTTTTTCAGTCACAAAATAACTGAAGGGCAAACACCTTCACTAAGCCCTTGGTTAAAAAATGCTTTCTTCTGATCTCTGTTATACCACCCAGAACAGCCCTCTGCCTTTAATGTTATTCTGGTTAGGTTCTAAGTCTTTCAGCTGTCTTAATACTGCAATGAAGGTCCCCAGCTTAGCTAAGGAACCTAGACAAGTCTTCTTTAATTTCAGCCTCATCCCAAGGCCCATGAATATTTTCCTTAAAAAGCTGCAGGCGGATGAGGTAGTAAGGGCAAAGACATGAAATGGAAATCAGTAGAAGGGCAAAGAGTACGGCTCCCACACCACTAATGGACAAAAGACCCCCAAAAGCTGAAAATGCAAAAAGCAGGGTGACCCCTACATAGCTTCGTGGGGTATATGCCTTCAGTTTCTTCTGTAACATGGGCCACAGGGCAAAAATCTGGATGGCAAATGTCACCATAATGAAGGCATGCAGTGACCGGGGGAGACGTGAAGCCAGGCAGACAGAAGCAAAGATGGCCATGTTCAAAGACAGTGTGCTGGATACAATCGCGGCATTGGCACCGTAATCAAAGAAGATGAGATGGCCTAACAGCATAAAAACGGACATGGCGTAGATGGTGTCAGTACTGACAGACTCTGTCAGGGTCTTCAGCACGGGTGAAAAACCATAAGTGAAAGTAATGAAGACCAAAGTACTCTTCAGGTCAGCCCACCGGGTCCGCCCACTCTTCTTCCGTCCATCGCCTCCATCGATGAGATCAAATAAAACATACCCAAGCAGTGAAGATGCCAGCCCTGTCCCAAAGAGCCACTGGGGGGCCAGAAGACCCTCATCCATGTACCACCAGATCACCACAAAAACACACACACTGCACAGCTGCTGGACCACCACACTGGACTCAAACACCACAGCCCAGTACTGGTATTTCCGGGCATAGATGTTTTTCCGGAGTTCTTCCAGGAATCTTTGATCAACATAATTATCAGGAAAGGGCTGCCGTTCATATAAAACCTTCTGCCACTTGACTTCTTTCGTGTCCATGACATGTTGAGCACACATTATCTCATCCTTTCCTCGAGTCCAGGCCGGTTCAATCTCCCTCAGAGAAGTCCAATCTCGCTCTCAACAAAGATGCAAATTAAGACCTCTCTGGAAATGCCATGCTTGATACCCTACAGGCACTTCTTTCTTGTTTACAAAGGCTACAATTCAGGCTAGGCCTGCAATAGATGGGTTTGTTCTGTGAGGATGGACAACACCGCTAAATTCCTAGAAAAAGAGAGATCTGTGAATACATGAAAGCCTGAAAAGGTCATGGTAGGACTCCGTTACAGTAAAAAAAACTCAGTTTACTGAAAGCCTAAACCAATTCTGCACAGTGACCTAATTTGAGGCATTAAAATCACACCTCAAATTTTAAAATACAATCTTAACAATTCCTATCTGCATGACATCACTGACTCAGAATGCTAAATTTAACATTTAACCGTGACAACCTTCAAGTTAGTACCCATCCCACTTTACCCAGTAAATCATCTGAGTTTCACATTGGTTGGGTATTTTTGTCCCAGGGTAACAAAGTGGAGCCAGAATTCCAACAAAAGTCTAATATCAAAGTTTGTGCTTCTCGTTCTCTTCCTCTAAGCCAGTCATAACTCTGGCATTCATACGCCTAAGGTATGTACTCTTTTTGCATGATTGTATTTGCAAATACACAGGGACAGAATCCAAAGCTGTTACCAGGTTCCCAAAGGCATCGGAGTAAGTTATCGGTCTCATGACAACAATAATCTGCACAATACATAAGAGTGTCATATCTATAGTTTCAGCCCAAACCAAGAACTCAAACCTCCCTTGTTCATTAGCTTCAGTGTTATCATCCTACTTAACTGAAACAGCAAAACTCTAGTATGGGGATAATAACCATTCCATTTTCAGAGAGGAAAAACTCAAGAGTCAGAAACATGAAGGTCATTCAGAAAATGAGAAAGAAAAAGAAAAAGAAAAAAAAAAAAACAACTTCCTGCCGGACCGTTTTTATTCCATGGAGGCCAGGATAGAATTTTGCTCCAAAAGCCAGATACCCTGGAATCTGCCCTCACGCATAGGGACTTCTGGGTTTGAGAGGTCTGCGTCACCAGACGGGGAATGGTCCTGTCTTGTGCTGTCACTCACCCAGCCGGCCTGCCCCGCCCGCCGCCGCCGCCGCCGCCGCCGCCCCTCTCCCAGCCTTGGCTCGGCGGGACCGGCCCGACGTGATGGATGCCGGAACCCACCTGCACCGAGCTCCTAGGGGCGCACGACTGAGAAGGGCAGCCGCCCAGTGATTTCTACATCCGGGGCGCGGGGTTGGAGGGTACTTCTGTGGAGGAGCACTTCCGGGTGGACACGGCTCCACCGCCCAAGCATCCGGCACGGAGACGCTGCTGCCCTCTACTGGGAGATCTGCTCAAAGTGGAGTTCTCTTAGCCTGGGTAGCGCCTTGGGGGCTCCAAGGGAGGAGAAGGCAGGGATAGTTCTGGACTGTGGAAGAGGGATAACAAGTGCAGTTGTTGAGCTTGTGTTGTCAGGCCTCAGCCTAAGGGACTTTCCATGCATTCAAACCTTCCTACAGGTACAGGCGCCAACCCAGGCTCCTGGAGCTATGGTAGATACGTCAGTAACTACACAGAGAAAAAGTATCTCAGATCTCATGGAGCTTTCTGGGCACTGATCTTCACAGAGACGATGTGATCATAAGTTTAGAATTGCCCAGAGTCAAGCAGCTAGATATTGATTGCAACTAGATCAAATACCCAAATGTGGATGATTTCTTTACTAAACTTTGCTACCTAAAAAAGGTGAGGAGCGCCTTGGATCTGAAAACATGGCTAAAAGATCAGGACAAGAGATTGCTGATTCTCAGCTGATCTCACGGAAATATTACAGAATTTATGAATAGGTGTAAGTACAAAGAGCTGAAAATATTTAGAATGCAGGATACAAAAGTCAGAAAGCATGAACCCATTGTTTACTGTGTCGCTTTGAACTCTTCGTTTGTAAACCAGAGAAGACACGTATTTGTTCTTGGCCACTTACGGGGTGGTGCAAAGACTCGGGTGTAAAAATGCCTTGTAGAGTGTTGGCTGCTATTAGCTCACTTTGGTTATCATCATGCCAGCAGTAGTCAAGTGTTAAAACAGTTTTAATATTTTATTTTTAATTTTATCTACACATGCATCTGTGCATAAGTATGTGCTCCTAGAAGCAGGTGCCTGTGGAGGCCATAGAAAGGTTCTAGATCCCTGCAGCCATAGTCACAGGCAATTGTGAACTGATATGTGTGAGTTATGAACTGAACTTGGGTTGTCTCAAAGAGGAGAGAGTGCTTCTAACCACTGAGCCATCTCTCTAGTCCTGTGATCTCTTTTAAGATTTATCTTTATTTTTCGTAAATGTGATAACCTCTGCAAAATTGTCTCTCCCCCTTTCTCTTTAGGCCTTTGTTCCAAAATTTGACAAGGTTCCTTGGCTTAGTGAGGCCAGCCTGGTAAACAAGCCTCTGGTGCTCAGCATCCCTGGAAGGTAATGCCCAGCTTCGGAGGACAGAACGTGTGAGCGAGGCCTCAGTGGCTGTCTTCTCAAGGGGGAGAGCTGCATATGATCACTGGAGAAACCAGGTCAAGTCGTGGAAATCAGAAATGCCCCTGAAGTTCTCCGACAAGGCTTATGCTGTGTAAAGGCCTTGCTAGAGGAGAGGAGACCCACATAACCTTCCTTCCTGCCCCACTATTCACTTAGACACCATCTCTCAAAAGACTTCCACATTTTCCTCCCCTGGTTTAGTTTCCAGTCTCCAGACTGTAACTACCAAAAGTCTAGAGCTATAACATCCTGTCTTTAAAGAGGATGTAGCTGCTGTTTTTCTTTTTTTATTAAATACTTATTTATTTATTATGTATACAATATTCTGTCTGTGTGTATGCCTGCAGGCCAGAAGAAGGCACCAGATCTCACTACAGATGGTTGTGAGCCACCATGTGGTTGCTGGGAATTGAACTCAGGACCTTTGGAAGAGCAGGCAATGCTCTTAACCACTGAGCCATCTCTCCAGCCCCCAAGCTGCTGTTTTTCACTTGGGACCTTCTCCAGTTTCATGAGCCTCCTACACCCCACTGCACACCCAAAACCAATAGAGAGCAAATTTCTGTTTCTGAAAACTGAGGATTTGAATGTAGGGGGCATTTCACCTTCCATTGAAAATAATTAGGTTCTTCATTAATCCCTGCCCCTTTTAGTAATTAAATTGTCCCTAGGTGTGATGATAAGTGGCTGCTCTGAGGTAAAAAGGGTAGGTTGAGATATGATGGAGGGAGGGGAGTAAGGAATTGGGGGATAAGCAAGGAAGGCACAAAGGCTGATTCATAGGCTTGTCATAGCTAGGAAAAGCATACTTTGCAAGAACTTCCTTTCCTGTTGATAATTGTTGTGCACTCTTAAGTCTGTAAACACAAGTCTGCACTAGGGACATCCCTTTGTCTGCACATTAATACAGTTTTCAATCTTCAAAGCAAACGTTTGAATGCCTATTGTTCGTGTGTGTGTGTGTGTGTGTGTGTGTGTGTGTGTGTGTGTCTATCTGGCATAAGCAATCAGAGGTTCAATAAAGGCAAAGGTTTGCTTTGGAAGTAACAAAGTAATATACATATTAAGGGCTGACAGTACCTCAAGAATCATCATGAGTAATGACAACTCATCTTTTTAAATTGTGCTTATGTCATTAGTTCTCATGCTGATGACAGTCACATGGAGGCCACACTGAGAAGGCTGGCTGGTCAGGTAGAGGTGGCAATGAATGGGAGAACTGACCAAAGGTGACATCCTCCCTCTACCTGAGACAGTGTTGCCTCTGATATGTGAGTCTGGGGCCCAGATATACTATGTTTCCTAAAAACTGGAAATGTTCCATTGCTAGTGCTTGACACCTAATAAGTTAACCCCACCACCTCCTCTGCTGGCCACATTTAGGCTAGTGATGAGATGCTCCCTGTGGCAATAAGCGAAATTCTTCTCGGTTATGCTGTAAGACAGAGGCAGCAATCTCAATCTCTGCTTGGAGAAATGAATCTACTTACCAAACTAGGACCTGTGAAGTGCCCTCAGCTCTTGGAGGACAGGGCAGGAACATAGCTTATTGGGAACAAAAAGAGGATAATTGATGTTTAGCTGTTTATAAGGACAGAAACTCTTCATTTGGAGTTTCAGGTCCCAGAATGTTTGTTTCGCAGTAACTTCCCTAAACCCTTAGGGGGATAGTTCAAAGCACTCAAAGTATTACGTTCCCTTGGACAAGCAGATCTAATAGAATGGTTTAGAAAAGGTAAAGGAATGTTTAGTGAAATACATCTCAGAACATTCCAGCTTCAAACAAACTCTAGAAACATAGCTATGAGGGTGGAGGTGAGACCTGTAAGACCCCCAGGAAATGTTGGGGAAGAGCCTGTACAAAGCTACTTCCTCCCAGGGACACTCTCCCAGCTTGGCCGGACTGTGCTGAAACCACACTCACTGTCCACAGCTGCTCAGGACACAGAGGTCCTGTTAATGAGAGATTATTGTGTGCTGAAGCAGGACCAACCTGGCCTTCTTGTCTTTCCTGATCACTTTTGGGATAATAAATCCGAGGCAGCCCATTCCCATAGCAGAGAAGCCTGTGGAGGAACTCACATCAGCTTACTCCCCCTCTCCCCAGGACCAGGGAGGTGGCAGGAAAATGAAACAATGACTACTTGATGAGAGCCACACTCCTTTCACAGGAACAATGAACAATGAAATCCCTTTTCACTGAAGAAGAGAGGTGTTCTTGGCAGGGGATCAGCACTCCCTGTTTCCATCCTTTGGATGGCCAGGGCATGCCCAGTGTCTCACCATCCCCACACCAAGGCCTCAGCCCTTAACAGTGGGAGGGTAGGGAATCCTGTGGAGACAACTGGTGTGGCCCTGTCATATCTCCACGTCACCTGACAGCTGGGAGGAATGTGCCAGTGAAAGATAGCCTGCGGGGGGAAAGAGGGAAATTGTTTGAGTGTGCAGGGGCATAAAATACAGGAAACCCAGCCAGGCATGAAAGGATTCGTTCTTGGTCTTTGTTAAAGATTTCACAGCCATGCATTCGCTTTGAAGAAGAAACCTAAGGTGCATTTCATCCCGTGTACTTTTGCTTTCAGGGGCAATCTTTGCCTGATTTACTTGTATCCCATCTAGGACTGTAGTTGGTTAGTTTGAGAGAGAGAGAGAGAGAGAGAGAGAGAGAGAGAGAGAGAGAGAGAGAGAGAGAGAGAGAAAGCAAAGTGCCTAAGAGGACCAGGCCTGAGCCTGCATGGCCTGAGTCTTGATGGCCTGAGCTATGCAGAACTGCAGAACTGGAGCAGAAGGCAATGCAAGTCCCCATGCCTTGTCTCTGAAAACAGCTGGGGCCTGTGTCTCCAAGCCATCCATGGACTCTGATTCTAACATCCCTTTGCTTTCATCACTCAGATATCATTCCTCTGCCACTGTTCTGACTTTATCCAGGAAGGATATGGATTTGCTTCAGATTCCAGATGTCATATTGAAGGTACTCGGAATGATTTAATTGAATCCCACTGTTGTCTTGCCTCGAGCGTAGAATGTTTTGTGAACACTATATCTTTTCCTTGATCCCTAATATAGACTGTGAATGTATTTCCTGTCTCCTTAACATGAGTCTGTGCCTGACACATCATCAGTGTTCAATGAATATTTATTTGTTTAATTACATGAATTCGTATCACCACAAATAAAACCAGGTTTTATTTGTTCTTACCCTGACTCAAGTATTTTAGTACCCCAGTATGCTATAACTAAAAATAAATAATGTTAGAAATGCCAAAAAAGGAAAGCAGAAATTATGGAAGAGTCTGCCAGAAGCCCTTCAGAGACAGCATCTCAGCATCTAATTAGATCGTTTCTGGTTTCTAGAGACACTAACCCAGCCTCTTCCCAGCCCCCAGGAATTATGTATGTCTTCCCAAAACTAATCCCTACACCTGTGGGGCTTTCTTTTTTTTTTAGATTTATTTATTTATTTATTTTTAGATTTATTTATTTATTTATTTATTATGTATACAACATTCCTTTATGTATGCTTGCATGCCAGAAGAGGACACCAGATCTCAGTACAGATGGCTGTGAGCCATGTGGTTGCTGGGAATTGAACTCAGGACCTCTGGAAAGACCAGTCAGTGCTCTTAACCTCTGTGCCATCTCTCCAGCCCCCTGTGGGGCTTTCTGTTTAAAACTCCCACACTTCCCCTGCTCTCGCAGAAATCCCATACAACCGATTGCTGGTGGCCCCTAGAGTCACAGTGGCACAGAGACATCTAAGCTGAGGTGCTTGAGCTGTCAGCACTTGTAGAGGGCGAGAAGGACACACCTGGTGACATTAGGAATTCTTTCACTTGTAAGACTGTAGGCATTCTCAGGGCTCTCGCAAGGTCGTGCCTGAAGGAGCGTTCTCATAGCACTTGGCCCAGTGCCCAGCACGTAGTAAGCACTCAGTTACTATAAGCAACAATTATTAGGAGCCCTGATGTCAGTCCCTGAATGCTAACTGAACCCTTTTTATTTATTCTAACATGATACAGAAAAGAGTAGCTCATTTGCAGCCCACAGAAATAGAGCAAGGGCAGGCTAGATGAGATGAGATTGGTGATACAGAGATATCAGAGAGTGGGGAGTGCTTGAGAAGGTAGTAGGGATGTCACTCCAGATTGGCGGGGGTGTGAGGAGAAATGGAGAAAGTAGTGCCTGCATGGCTTGAAGTAACACATTTACACCTATAATCCTGAGCCAGCTTAGAGAAAGAGCAAAAGAGATTCAGGGAAAGGAAGGAATATCAGAAAGATGTGGAGCCTGAGAGCGCAGGAAATGCTTGAAGAATACCCAAGAGTGAGTCAGAGCTCCATGCAAGGGGAACAAGCCTGCTGTGCCCAGCCAGAGCACAGCCAACCCATAAAGCCACGAACTGTGAGCAGACATACCAGTAGTTCCCCTCACACACTGAACTAGCCAGGCTGCTCTGACATGCACTAGGTGATGGGGGGAGAGAAGGGAGCAGAGACTGACCACAGACAGGAAGCTTTCAATATCCCAAATCTAAACTGTTTAGACAAGCTCTCATCTGCTACCAGCTGCCTGTTCCACTGTGCAGAGGTTTGCTCAGCGTCTTAGTGCACTGTGGCAGCCTAGACACTAAGACACCAATGCACCCCGGTGCTTTCCTAAAGATTACTAGAAGCCTTCCTCTTGCAGTGCCTAGCATTTTGTGTATGCAATACTGGTGACTGGCCACTAGAGAGCAGTTAGGAGCAACAACCTTCAGCAGCCTGACCAACAGTAGTTCTGAAAGACCAGTCTCTGGGAAGACCTAAGAAGAATCCCAAAAGCCCTGCTTCCAGCAAGAATGAGAAATCCATGGGTTTTGCCCTCATTTTCATCTTACTAGGGTCTGCTCCTTCACTGCTGTGTGTGAGAGAAAGGTTGGAAGGGTCTCTGAGGAGTCTAGGATCCTTGTTCTGTTAGGCACCAAGTGGTGCCTGAAGTCAGACCTCCAGAGTATGCTATGAGCTACCAATCCTTGTCACATGTATGCAGGCTCAGCAGCTGCTCCTTCCCAGACAGAAGCTATGTGGTGCCTCAAGGGAGGGGAATGTTTTGTGGACACTGGATCTTCTTCTTTATCCCTAAGCCAGGGACCTGCCAAGAAACTGCTGATCACTGTGATGCCAACCAGGGGCCCTGGACACTGTACAGGTGCAAAGGTTCTGACAGCTGGCTCCCTTCCTCTTCACCATCAATAGTCAAGGGGCACAATTTGAACTCTCACATTTCACAGGAGCATTCCGCACTTGCCTTGCAGGGGCCATGCAGCAGCTGCAGGTACAAGTGTGCCTGAAGCAGGCAGAGAGCAAAGACAGGCAGGACAGGTCTGGGGGTGGGAGAGGGAGGCAGACAGCAAGAGTAGGATGTATGGAGAGAGAGGGGTCTAACAATACCCATGGCGGGGGTGGATAATGGGGAAAGATTTCAAATGAAGGCAAGAACTGAAACCTAAACATTACCTCAAATGTTTACTAAGCAGAATTTTCACTAGCCACACTCTCGCCTAGCATTTCACCTGAAGGTGCCAGAAGCTCATTTACTCTTTGTTGAGGGAAAGGAAGTGCATAGGTGAACTGGGCTATGCACCTGGAGGCTCTCAACCTCCTCTGCCAACCTGTGGGGCCCAGTAAGAGCTAGCAGGACTTGCAGGCTACACACTGATTCCCGCTCTCAGTACCTTCCCCCACTGGCTCTCCACTCTCTTTGATCCGACTTTGCTTTTCTGACCTAATGAAGTCAGATTAAACATGACAGTATTATTTATTTTGCTTTTAGCAGGCATGTGACAAAAAGCTTTGGCCGAAGACATTACTCAATATCAGAGGGTGAGCTGGGAAACAATAAAAGATGAATCCCATTTTCTCACCACTAAGACCTCTTTAGCAGTTATTTCTCCTTGATTCTAAATTTTGAAAGTCATGGCCACCAAGAAAACTACCTCATATCGTTCTAAGTCCTTTTCCTGTTTATAGTTATCAATCATGCAACTATAAAAACAATTTTAGAATAATGAATCTGATTTCTATAAAATGATGGTGGTCACAGAACTTAAATTTAGTAAATCTGGATAATAGATACCTGGTTCTTTTATGTATGTTTACTATTTTTCCCTAGTAGGGGGGACTTTTGTACTTACTCTTTGATGACAATCATGGCTATTTTCAGATAGAGGGGAAATGTGTAATTGTTTTATGGGTTTTCTGGAACAGTGAACTGACGATGCTTTCTGTCTTTAAAGGGTATTGGGACAAGTATGCCCTCATGTAGACTCTCAGGATCCACTGTTACCCTGAGGGGAAAAAATAATCTGCCTTTGATCCTTTTATAAAAAGAAAAGACAAAAATTTCTACCATTGTACCTAAGCGAATGAGTTACGAGATAAGCCTCTTAGACATTGTGGGCTCCTGTTTCCTCAGTGGCTTAATTGAGAAAGGAAACCAGAAAGGTGCCTGTCAGCTAAGTCAGGAGTATAACAAGAGAAAGCAATAGAGGTGGTGAAGGGCAAAAAGGACGTAGGCAAATTATCGTTATCCTGAAATCAAGCTGTCTATTTTTAAAACCACCATCTGGCACTTACGTTTTCAGTTTTTGTTATGTAAACAGGTGTGTGTGTGTGTGTGTGTGTGTGTGTGTGTGTGTGTGTGTGTGTGTGTAAGGATGGGAAGAATGAGATAAACTTCAAGTTCTTTATCAAGCATTTTAGAAAGCCAAAATCTTGGGCCTTGAGCAACATTTTAGGAACCTCAGAAAACACTGTCCTAAAATAAGATCTTGCAGTTGTGAAATATGAAGAGGAGTCTTCAACATCTGGGGGCTGGTTGACATCTGGTTACACCTCTTTGGGCTTTCTACAGGTTGCTGTCATCTTCCTGTTACTACTTCTGTCTGCTGTCTCAAGGGTAGCTGCTCAGGAAACAAGAGACACTTTAACATTTCAGTATCTCTCACTGGGGAGATAATATCACCAGGAGCTTGGTGGTGAGCCTGGCCAATTTTCTCTCCTTTGCTGTTGCTGCTGCTGCTGCTATGCCAACCTTAGGAAGGAGAGTAAGGTGGGAATGGTGCAGGTGTGGTAAAGACCTTGGTTCCATTGCTGGGAAAGAACACATAACCAAAGGAAAGGAGCCCTCTCGCACATGTAATCCAAAATGATTTACGTCAACTTTTGATTTGCTTGGTGCTGCCGCCTCCTGGAACTCTGAGCCTATTTGCCCTCCAAATAAAAAGTAATGAAGCAACTCTTCTTGGAAGCAAGACTGGCTGGTTGTGGGTCCAAGCTGAGGCATGGCCAAGATTAGCTTTGCTCTTCAGTCACTGAGGTGGCAGGTTAGCACATCTGCTTCTGTCCTTTTGGTCACAGGGAACATCAGGAGGGACTGTGGGGCCCAGAGAACTTTCAATATTGGCTGACATCACCCAAGTAGCAGAGCTAGGTCTAGAGCCCTTCAGGCTCCTGGCCTGTGCTTTTCTTCAGCACCTTATACAAAATATAACACTAATGTCCTGTAAGATCTCTGTAATACAATGTGGTAACAGCAGTCTTTATGTATATCTATATTTGCATCTGTTAATTCAAATAACTCATCATGACTCATTCATTCAATATTTAAGTTGTATACCTGTGTCAATTAGTCTTTAGGAACAGTGTGCGAGGCATAGTTCTTGCAGTTAAGTAACTCTTAACTGGTGGTGGAAACAAAAAGATTGTTTTTAATAAATCAAACTGCCAAAAAAGTTTTACCAAGTCTATAATGGAATAGAGAGGTAGGCATCCAACTCAATCTAAGAGGGTGATAAAAGACAGAGAAGGATGCGGGCTTTCTGAGAAATTGTAGATCTAATGTTGTCAATTGGTCAGAATCTAGAATCACCTGAAGACTGTGTTTGCCTATTGTGTTAATAAAGATGGGGAGACCTGCTGATTGTGGGTGATACTGTTCGCTGAGGAGGGGATCCCCAAATTGAGCACTAGCATGCAAACATGCACTGAACTCTGCTTCCTAATTCTCAATGCAGTATCTCCAACTGCTTCAGCTCCCTGTCATCTTGACTCTCTGCCATGGCTGACTGTACCTTGGAACTGTGGGCCAGAGGAAACCCTTACATTGCTTTTGTCAGTGTATTTTATCACAGCAGTGGGAAGAAAGCTGTGTCTTAAAGGGTAATGAATTAACAAGGACAGATCAAGAATCTAGAGCATAATTTAATCCTTTTGATGTCAAAGGATCATAACTACCATTGTTCTGGAACTATATAAGCATTGCCAGAGTGGGTAGTAATTGCTCCTTGGAGACTTCACTATTATATTTGCCCCATGGCTTGTCACCGACTCCAATCCAAACTCATGAAGGGCCTAGTAGTATTCTATGAGGTGGCGAGAAGTCTTTAAATGGGGGAGCAATTGATAGCAGAGAAGATAATCTACCTATGCTTCTTCTCCAAGTGAGTTAGCCTGAAGATTTCCTCACGGTTGCTACCCTCCATCCAAGTCTTCTTAAACCTCAGCCCACCACCAATGTCCCTTCTCTTTGTTCCCTGTTTTCTTTCTAAGGTCCCAGAGATATCATTGATGCTTTGGGTGGCAGTTTTTGAGAGGTCTGACGGCCTCAGAAATCTTGGAAATGGGTGGCAGAACCTTAGCTACATGGTAGAGCACCTCTGAGTGCCTGGGAAGTCATGGCAGAGAGTTGATTCAGTTAAAAGCCAAGGAGCATACACAGAGAGCTTACTCTCCAGTCCCTCTTCTCACCCAGTCCTTTCTCCCACCAGGCAACTGGAATGTCCTAACCCCCAAGGATGATTTGCTTGGTTACTCTCCCAGGTTTTGCACACTGTTTTCTGGGCCTGCGTTGCCTTCCCCTTTTCTCATGCACGGGAAAAGTGCCTATCTCCACATCTGTTGACCTGTTCCTCTTCTCAGACCCTTCCCTCTGTTTATTACTCCCAGGGAACTCAGCAGTGACCCCCCAGCTTCACTGGGGCCTCCTGCAATTATTTCTGACCTAGAACTGCCAACACTGTTAGAGTCTGAATCTGAAGTGACCACCACCCCAGAAGTTTGGGGTCCAGTACTTCATCTACAGCTTATGGCGCCACAGGGAAAGCTGTGGAGCCTTTAGAAAGTCAGAGCACTTGGGACTGAACTTTGAGAGTTAAACCTATCCCTGGTTCTGCATGAGCTGTCTTATTTACCTGGGGGTACCTGATGAATAGTGAATTTGTATTATCTTCACATCTTCCTGAGAACTTGGTATTATGTGTTTTATATGGCACCACCCCATATATAGTGACCTCACAAGAAGGAATGGCTCTTAAATTACTGAATTTATTCATTTGCACTCATGCTCTCACCTGCCAACCCACAATGTTAATACTGAGTTGATTCTTTCTCGTGTCCTAGAAAGACGAAGTGTATTTTAAGTATTTGTCTGAAGAAACCAACTTTTGTCAGTAGTATTCAGTCTTCAAACTCCAAATGCCGTGTACCTCTCAGGATGAACGTATTTGCGACCGATGTGGCAAAGGTCACCTTCAGCACACAGTAACCATGCTGGGTAGATGTGTTCATCCTTTCCTGTCTCCCACACCTCCCAGGGCAACAGGAATGAGTCAGGGCATACACGGGTCGACCAGAAGGAGAAAGCTGAAGTTGATAGTCATTGTTTGCTTGTCATTGTGGCACTCTTCCCACCTACGCTCTATACTTTCTGTGGGTGAATCACATTACTCTGATGCCAGTGTGTATCAAAAGGTGCAAGATCAAATCCCCAGTGTAATTTTAGATCCAAACTCTCATCTGCCTCCTAAGGAAACCTCTCCAGACATGCACGCTAGAGCCCTCTGTTCAGGTATAAATGCTCTGAGGCTCTCTCCCATTCTGCAGGAAGTCAGAAAGAAAGCAGTCTGTACAGGGAACAGAAGGGCGTCCCATCCTCCTTCAACTAACTGTCCCTTTGCCTTGGTTGGCACAGCCTTGCTTTCCCAAATGAGGGACTCACAACATATATACAGCTCTAGTTCCACTATGGCTTAATGCATGCTGCACAGAAGGGACTGTGGAAAGATTTGTGGGAAAATCTTCATGGACTCAAAAGGTCCTGGGTCACTTGGTGAAACTTGTTTCTAAAATGGGGGAATGTGCTGCCTGCCTGTAGGGAAACACAGCCCTTCTGCCAAATATGCATGGGCTAAAAGGCAGAGATCCTACTGTATTTTATTTTCTAATCCCCAGTGCTAGCTGTCCTTGCATTTCTGTCACTGTAAACAGCAGCCCCAAGGCCACCACCTTGTCTGTGGTCGCTCCCTCCTGCATAAGCCCTTTCTGAAGCTGTAAGATACAGCAAATCCCATATTGAGCAGCCACTCTAGAGCAGCTAAAATAAGAATACCCATTTTATTTTCATGAAAGGAAGTTCCCCCTCTCTCCCTGTTTTTAACTCTTTCCTGCCCTGGATTTCTATCTTATCCTCTCCTCACTCATATCTGTCCACTTTCCCCATAGGCCAGAAAATACGAGCATGAAAATGTCGCCCAGGAATAAGCAACTGTACTCCACATGTCGAGAAATGAAAATGGTAGGCAAACAGAGAGGAAGTTCCCAGGTACAGAACTGCCCCTCCCTCCACTGGAGCTCTGTACAAAGAAATAGTGATGGGACCCTTTACAGAGAAGGCTCTGCAGAGCCCACAAAGGAGGCTGTGGGCCCTGAGAGCAGCATCTATTGATATAATATAAGCCACTCTCTCCATTTCAAGGATCCAAAAGTTAACCAGGATAGGTGGGCCAGAGATGTAGATGAGATGAGCCACTCTGGGGCTTGTCATTAGCTACACATACACAGAGAGATTCTGGGGGATACGGAGCTGTTCCTCACCATGACATCACTACATTACACACACACACACACACACACACACACACACACACGCACACACATGCATGCACACACACATAGCACACACATACACACAATGTACACACATACACACAGTGCATACATACATGTACATGCACACACATACACATACATGAAACATGCACACAAACATACAGAAAGTCTTCTCCACCATTATAATTATGAAATAAGCTGCTTGCTTTGGAGTTAATAATTAATTCGGTCTGAGCCTTGGAAGAAGGCTGGAGAGAGGTTCTATAATAGCTTTGGCCAGCCAGAGCTGTCCCTTGACCTGAATAACTATAATCTGTAATGGAAAATAGTGGGAAAGAGGGGTGCTATGGGAAAGGAAGGCTCTCAGGAGATCTGGGAGGAAAAGGGCAGTGCTGCCACGTGTCAGAGTTGCTACAGAAAAGAGGCCTGTTTTAGGGGAGATTCCAGGTCAGAATTAGGACATTGGTTAATTTAAGAATTAGGATTAGGGTAGCATGGCTACTAGGATTAGGATAGGGATATGACTTGATTAAGGGTGATTTAGCTGTTAAGTGCAGGTGATAAAAGACCACTTTAAGTCTGATATCCACTAATGCTCCTTTGACTTGAGAAAGCCAGGGCTAAGGTTATAATAAAATGAAGGGTTAAAGGATGGGGGGCCCAGGGATCAAATGGATAAGGAAGGACTCTGAGCTGAGTGACAAGTGAAAGTGAGTTGAGTGAACCTCTGTGTGGCAGAAGCTTGTGGCAAACACTGCCCTCGGGTTGCCATCTGTTGGTTTCCCACACGCCAGGGACCAGTGTTCAACGTGAGCATTGCTTGTGGTCTGGGCTGGGATCTCTCCTGCTTTCTAAAATTTCCTGAAATCACATTTAGAGTACCCTGACCTCGGGCTAAACTGGCCACGGCCAACTAAAACACTTGGGACTTCAGAAACTTCTGTTCTCAAGACCTCTTCCCTGACCTTTGCCCCAGCTCAAGCCTGAACGGAATAGACCCATACGCCATGGCTTCCCAGCTGGCTACAGCTGCTGCAGTCATAGTCTTCCAATAGAATGGTGCCTAGGAACTCTTCCCAACTGCTGTCAGACATGGCTGAGAAACTAGAGAAAGACAGCAAGCAAGCCTGACATGCTAGCCTCGCACTGCACAGAATGTTCCGTGGAAAGGGACTGTTGAGCTGCTGTAGTTTCTCTGTCACCCATGCTTCCTTAACAGCTCCTTCAATGAAGACAGCAGGGGAGGATTTAGTGACCCTAGGAGAACTTTATCAGCATAGTAAAGGATATTCACCACAACATGCACACATAACATCATGCTTAAGGACCAAGCAGTAGATAATTTCCTAAGACCAGACATGACAGGATGTCTAGCTACACTAATTCTTCTTTGTCACGACTGTGCTGCACATTCTAGCTGGGGCAATAAGAAAAGCTGCAATGGTCTGTCACAGTTGCTAAATAAGAAGAGCCATCCATTAGAAATGAAAAAGCAAAACTATTTCTATTTACAGATGATGTGATTTTATATAGAAAACACCCAAGACACACACACACACACACACCTATAACAACTAATAAATTAGTATAATATGGTCTATGAACATGAAGTCTGTATACAAATATCAAATTATTTCTATACATTAGTAACAATTCCAAAATAATAAAGATTCTCATTTACAAGAGTATCAAAATGAGAGTAAAATACACTAAAGAAAGAAGGATGAGATCAGCACATTAAAATTTTTAAAGCATATAAAGTAATTAAGGAAGACCTACTAAATAAAAAAAATACCATCTTCATGAGTTGGAGCATTTACTATTAAAGAGATGGTGATTCTCCTTGAATTTATCTATAGATGTGGCCACTTAAAACCCAAATGGCCTCTTTGTAGAAACTGACAAGCAGATATAAAAGTTTATGTAAAAATGAAAGAAATGCAAAATTGTCCAGTCTTGAAATAGAAGAACAAAGTTTGTGGGTTCACAGCCTAATTTTAAAACCCACTACAAGGCTACAGTTAGGGCAATGTGGTATTGATACAAGAATAAACATGTTGAGCACTGAAATAAAATTGAGATTTCATAGTTAAGTCCTTGCATTTCATAAAATTGACCTATTAAAACAAGGATGCTATCATAATCAGGAAAATTCATCTCAATAAAAGTTGCTGGGACAGTTGTATATAAATATGCAAAATAATAACCTTTCCCTTATGACATATTGGAAACAAATTCTCACAACATCAGAGTCTCAAATATGAGTGAAACCATAAAATTCTTACAAAAAAAAAAACCTAAGTGAAAACCTTTGTAGCTGTTGGTAAGCCCATTGTTTCATATATATATATATATATATATATATATATATATATATATCAACACAAACCACAAGAAAAATATAAATAAATTGACATATCAGTACAAACCCTGACAGTCCTAGTCACCAGAAAGTTTCATAGTCATCCAACATCCAAGTTTGGAGACCAATAGGGGAACAATCCCAAAATCATATATTCACTTTATTTTTGAGAAGAAAACCTCTCCCCATCAAGCCCAACTTACAAAGTTGCTATAACTAGGTCCCATCCTGAAAAAGGAGCTAGTGTTCAAACTTCATCATACTCAAGGGATTAAAAATCTCTGATTATCTCACTTCTGATGACTTACCGGCCATTCTGCCACACCAGCACAAGGACCTGAAAACTCACAAAACGACTTGATTCTGGTGTGACCACAGTACCAAGCCCATATAAGACCCTACTCTAAAGAAGCAGGAATATTACCACAGAGGGGGCAAGGATGCCACTCTCAAAAACTGAGACAACAAAAATCCTAGCCCCTGAGACCTAAGGCATTGGCAGCTCCTAGAGGCAGGCAGTATGCTATAGTCCTCCGTTTCTGCTGAACCCCGACAAGTGGCTAGTTATAGGCCGACACCTCCATTCAGTCTGAGACGAGAATAGGCTTAGTGCTGAGGTCCCTTGTCACTGTATCTCTTTGTATATAACTGGGTATGGGCTTCAGTCGCTGCTGGGCAAAGCAACTGCTTGTGGGCCTCTACTGCACTGGGGCCAAGAAAGACAAAGTAGTTATCTATCACCTTCTTTTCCCATGCCCAGTTGTTTATGGGCCCATGACACCACCAAGACTTGAGGCACGTGCTGCATGATCCCCATTGCCAGTGAAAGTCAGAGGTCATTGAAGGCAACAGAGCTCGCTCCAGCAGTGCCTCATAAAGCTACCATTGTTGCTACCACTCCTATAGTTTTTATGACCACATAGAAGGACATGCCACCGTAACTGCTGTGTATACTACACCTACTCTGTGTCCCCAACCCAAGTTCTTTTGAACCCCAATCCAGCACACATTGCACTCAAAAACTTCTGATTATGGTCAAAGAATTTGTAGGGAGATTACACAATAGCACCCATCAGACCCAAAGCCAACCTGGCATTCTTTGACACACCTTCTAGAGCAGCAGTTCTCAAACTGTGGGTCATGGCCCCTCTGGGGGTTGCATATCAGATATTTACATTGAGATTTATAACAGTAGCAAAATTATAGTTATAAAGTAATAATGGAATAATTTTATAGTTGGGTGACGTCACCACATCACGAGGAATTGTATTAAAGGATCACAGAATTGTGAAGGTTGAGAGCCACTGTTCTAGAGAAAGCTCCTTAGTAAGAAAGTTGCCTTATAAAAGTAGTAGAGATAACTGAATCACCAGATACTCAAATTTTAACAGAATCACAATGAACATTAATAAAGCAAGGTAAGTGGATGCTTCCAAAAGAGCACAGTAATGTTCTAGCAATAGATAAAGAACAAAACTGATGAAATGCCTGCTAAAGAACCTAAAAGAGTGGCTATAAAAAGGCTCACTCATATCAAGAGGATATAAAGAAGTGAATGAAATTTGGGAAACAATGATGTGAATATAAAATTCAGCGGAGATATTTTTTTAAAACTAATAGGATTTGTGGAAAAGAAGAGGTCAATAAGATGGATTTTTAAATAGTCTAAACCTTAACACTGGACTGAAATTATTCTACTTGAATAGTAGAATAATTCCTAAACTTAAAAATAGGTCTTTAAAATATCCCAGCCCTGGAGAGACAGCTCAGTGTTTAAGAGCACTGGATAGTCTTGCAGAGGACCTGGGTTCAATTTACAGCACCCACATGGCAGCTCACAACTGTCTATAACTCCAGTCTCAGAAGATCGAATGCCCTCTTCTTGCCTCCTTGGGCATCAAGCATGCATGTGGTGCACAGACATACATGAAGGCAAAATACACATACACATAAAATGAATGTTTTTAATAAAATAACAACATATCCCAACCAATAAAAATGAAAAATATGGGAAGGAAGGAGAAGTAAATAAGACAGAAGAAGGAGAAGAAGGGGGGATAAAGATATGAAAGCTGAAACCTTTGAGAAATTATTAAATAAACAAATATCCACACTTTTTAGTATCTGGAAAATAAGAAAAGGGAAAGAGACATAGAAAACCTGTACAGTCAAATAACTATTGAAAATTTCCTATCTTGGGGAATGTGGCCATCCAGTTACAGGGAAGGGCCACAGGTCTCCACACACACATTACTAGAAAAGATCTTCACCATGGTATGATATATGCCAACAGTATTGGACAAAAACTTCAAGAAAGGCACTCAGTACTGTTTAAGGGAAAGTCCACTAGACTGATACCAAATTTCTTAGCAGTAACATTGTAGACCAGGAGGAAACGAAATGACATATACTAAGTTCTGAAGAACAGTCAACCAAAAAATACTATACTCGGCAAAGCTATCCTGTAAGAATGTAAGACTCCAAGAACAGCAAGAAGTAAGGAATTTATCACCATCAGGCTGGAATTATAAACATTAAGGGCATCCTATGCCAAGAGGAAGAGAAAAGCACAGGCATAAAGACATAAAAACCAATTGGAAAATCAAATATCCAAAAGAGAAATAAGGAATGATCAAGCTTGCCACTCTGCAGAGTAAGGGAAGCAGACTAGAACAGAGGACGCCACAGCGCGATGAGATGTCTCCACGGTTAAAGCGCAAGTCTAGCACCTTGAGTTCAGTTCCCAGAACCCACACAAAGGGGAAGGGGTGAACCGACACCACAGAGTTGTCCCCGCTATCCCCACCATGCTGTCACAGTGTGCTTACCCATACGCAGTAATAATACACTTGAAATTTTTAAAACGGCAGTCAAAATAATCAGAAGAATTTCATAAAATAACATGAATAAACCTTTTCAGTCATAATTCTGACTGTAAAAGAATGGCATTTCTTTCTACAAAAATATTATTCTTCACTCATATAATGCATTTGGACCATGATATTTCCTCCCTCCTCTCCTCGCAGTCTCCCTCCCCAGCAACCCAGGTCCACACCTCCTCCTCTCTCTTGAGAAAACGGCAGGCCTCCCAGGGATATCAAGCAAACATGGCATGCCAAGTTACAGTAAAACTAGGAACATGCCCTCATTTGAAAGCTGGATAAGGCAACTAGCAGGAGGAAAAGGTCTCAGGACAGGCAAAGCAGAGACAGTTTTGCTCCCAGGGCTCAGAGTTCCACAGAAACACCAAGCTACACAAGCATAACATAAACATAGAGGATGTAGGTTAGACCCCTACCATTTCCTTGATTGTTGGTTCAGTCTCTGTGAGTCCCGGTGATCCCTGCTTAGTTGACTCTGTGGGACATGTTCTCATGGTATCCTCACCCCCTCTGGCTCCTACACTCCTGCCTAGCCCTCTTCTGAAGGATTCTCTGAGGTCTGCCTAATATTTGGCTGTGCGTCTCTGCATCTGTTCTCATCGGTTGTTAGATGAAGTCTCTCTGATGATGCTTGTTAGACTCTGGTCTACAAGTATAGTAGAATATATTAGGAATCCTTTCAGCAACTTTTTAATTTCCGGTCGTGTTTGGTTCTATCCTGGGTCTCTAGGCCATCCGCACACTGGTTCCTGGTTTGCCATGCAGTGTCTGGCATGAACTCCCTCTTGTGGCATGGTCTCAGTTTGGACCAGGCATTGGCTGATGCTCCTGCAAGCCCTGTGCCACCTTTACCTAGCACATCTTGAAGGTCAGAGGTTTTGTAATTGGGTTGGTGTCCCAATCCTTCCACTGTAAACCGTGCCTGGTTACAGAAGAAGGCCAATTCAGGTTTCATAGCCCTCACCACTAGAAATCTTGACTAGGGTCACCCTGGTGGATTTCTGGGAGTTTCCATTGCACTAGATTTCTACCTTGCCTCTTAAATGTCCCCCAATTCCAGTCGTCTCTGCCAGCACTCTCTTCCTCCACAATCCCTCCATCTAATCGTCCTGCTCCCATCCCCACCAGCCCCCAGTCTACCTACAAAATCTGCTCTATTTCCCCTTCCCTGTGTACCCTCCTTGGGAAGAATGGTGTTCTTAATTAAGATACAGACTGGCTGAAAGCTACAAAAATAAGACCTACTGACACAGCATGTACAAGAAATTCACTTCATCCATTAAAATAGACTGGGAGTGAATAGATAGAAAATGATCTTCCACACAAAGAACACAAAAGTGAACAACAACAACAAATAACCCTATTCTATCAGACAGCATCCAATGAGAGACTATGGAAAGAGACAAAGGTCACTGTAATCACTTTAACAGATGTCACAACTGTAATGTGTATGCAGAGATGTATGTATTATATGTATCTGTGTATATACATCTGATAGTGAAGAATCCTTCTTTTTTAACAAGCAGTGTATCTATGGGAAGACACAGGACCCAATGCAGTCATAATGAGAACTTGAAATGCACAGCTTTCATCAGTGAATAGCTAGAAAGAAATACAAGAATTAAACTATAGTATAAGTAAGTGGACCTAACAAACACTACAGAACATTTCTTTTTTCTTTTTCTTTTTGGTAAACTATAATTACATTGAATATGTAGTTTCATATTAAATTACAACAGCATTTAAATTTTATATAAATGGAAGATGAATCAAAGATTGTAAGTCAAAGCATTTTCCTTAAACAAGCTCATGCCTATGTGTAAGAATTCATGTATTTTCTTTAAAATTCACAGTGACCACTTTAAGAATGTATAAAAACAAATATGTGACAATAGTATAAAAATAAACCATAATTTGAAAGCATAATTGCACAGCAGGTGTTATGGGCATCACAGGTTAATTGATACAGAGTTATTTCAGTAAAGAAAAACAAAGCCACTGTGTGTTCCTTTTAGGTAGTGTCTACCAGTGTGCAGTCCTTAAATCTCTTGAGGAATCTCAGGAAACTCCCACACTTCCAGTTTTTTCAAAAAATATCGAATTTATGAGGAAACAAACTCTAAGTATTATAGCTTTCATCTTCATCAAGATCTCACGGGAACTGGGTTCCAAAGTCATCTGCATCTGTGAAGTTCTCTCTCACAAGACCAAACTACAGAACCCTTCATCCAAGGTTCTTTTTTAGACAATGTGATACCCTTCAGGATAAATTATATGTTAAGTCACAAAACAAGTCTCAAAAAATTTGAAAACTGAATTAACTGGATATATTTTTGGATATATTTTAAACAAAGAGGAAATTTCAGAAATTGTATAAATTCATGGAAACAAACAAAATATCGAATAAGCAATAGATTACTGAAGAAATAAAAAGGAAATTTACAAAAGTTTTAAGCAACTGAAAATGGAAGCACCATTATATACCAAACATACCAAAATATATAGCAACACAGCAGGAACAATACTACAAGGGGCGTTTACACCAATAAGCACTTATATTTTTTAGATGAGGAGGGGAGCTGATTTCAAATAAACAACCTATTACATATCTCAAGAAATGAGAGAAACAACCTCCAGATTACTAATAGGAGCAACAGCCAAGGGGCAGTGCCCAGGTGTTTAATCCCATCACTCAGGAGGCATAAACATGTGGGTGGATTTCTGTGAGTTCAAGACCAGCCTAATCAGAGAAACCCTGTCTTAAAAACAACAAAAAATAGCAATAATAATAATAATAATAATGAAAAAAGAAAGAAAAAAGGAACAACAAAATTTAAAGCAAAATTAGAGACTATAACACAATACAAAAAAATGACAATGAAATAACAAAATGAAGAACCTTGAATGCCCTCTCGCGGCTCTTAATGCCTCACTAGAGGGTTTAGCCAAACCAGCTAGGTAAGAAAAAGAAAAAAAAGGATACAGGTAAGAAGGGAAGAAGTAAAGTTATTGCTACTTGTAGGTGATAAGAATGCATATATATGTATCAGATATACTCCTATAAAATATATGTATATGTATGTATCTACATATATGTAAAGAGAGAGAGGAGGTTAAAGACCATTAAGGTACTATTTGAACTGATACAGTCAAGAAACGTTCAAGATACAAAATCAGCATACAGAATCAGTATTTTGTTAGCAACAGCAACATACAACTGTTGAAAAAATCATCAAAGGAATTCTATTCACAATAGCTACAATAAAAAAGACATTTACAATGAAAATTAAAGAATATAAATTTTAATTTAACCAATATTAATGAAATTAAAGAGATCATTAGTTGTAAAAATTAAAACTGTTAAAATATTTGTTCTACATAAAGCAAACTCCACATTCAATACAGTCTTCACCAAACTGCCAATGGCGTTCTAAACAAATGTAGAAAAAAATTCTAAAATTCATATGTAATCTTAAAGAACTCCAAAGAGCAACAGTTATCTTGAGCAAACAAGCAAACAAGCAAACAAAAACAAGAACAAACAAAACAAAAGCTCTCTGTCTTCAAAATATACAACAAAGCCATAGTGACAAGAATAACAAGGTGTCAGCAAACAGCAGACACAGACTGGTGAACAGCACAGACATGATTTTGCAGCATTGAATTCTCAACAAAGAAACCGAAAGTACGCACTGGGGGAAAAGACAGTCTCTTCATCAGCAGTGCTCAGGTAACCTGGCACTCACGAGGAAAAGAGAAAAAAGTGACCCCTCCTGTCTTACAAAAAGAAAAGGTAAAATAGATGAAAGACCTACAAGAAGGAAACAGGAAAATAACTTAAGACATTCATAGACTGTGATTTGGAGGAGGGTGTAAGACACCCAAAGAACAGAAAATAGAACAAACATAAATGCATGAAATTATATAACTATATAAGCTTAAACAATTATTTAACTTTATGTAAGCTAAATATCTGAATAACAAAAGAAACAGTGAAAAGACACCTAGAAATTGGGTGGGTTGCAAATTACTCATTTACAATGGGCTACTGTCTAGAATATGTAAGGAACTTATATTTTCAATAATAAAAAATCTAAAATAAATGAGCAAAGAATATGGACAGTCATTTCTCAGAGGAAGAAATTCAAAGGATGAGCAAATTATGGGAGAAAAAAATCTTTATTTCACTAGGAAGTAGTGAAGGCAGATCTTGTTCTGATTAGAATAGTTATTACCAAAATGTCCATAAGTAATGAAAATATGAATACTGGCAAATAGATGAGGGAAAGGGAGTGTTTGTGTATGGGTGGGAATGGGAATCAGTGATTATGGAGAACAGCATAGCATGGTGATTCCTGAAAAACCCAAAATAGAACTACTATGTGACCCATCCATTCCTCTTCTAGTATGTAGTCAAAGGAATTTTATATCAGCATATCAAAAAAGCATTTGAACAAACACGCTGCTTACTATATTGTTCATAGTAGCTAAGATATGTATCCATTCTTGAGACCTATAAGGGGATGAAAGGATAGAGAATAGGTGGTACATGCATAATGGAATATTATTCAGCAACATAATAGAATCTTCTCATATGCAACAAAATCTTAAACAACCTGATGTCACTGCACTAATTAAATGAAATAAGTCAGGTGCAGAAACACAATTATCACCTGTTTTCTCATATGTAGATTTTTTTAAAAGCTGCTCAGGATATACAAGAGAGATCACTAAAAGTTGAGAAGGGTGGACGAGAATAAAGTAAGCTTGAATAATGGGTACCAAAGCATAGATGGAACTGAGAAGTCCTAGAAGTCTATAGCACAGTGGGATGGCTTCACGTCATGACACCCTGTTATCTTATGTGCAGTTGAAGCAAAGAACTGGAAAACTCCAAATACAAAGTAATAATTGGGAGAGGAAAGTTTTAAGTATCAAACCTAGCACACTGTACTGAATAAACTAGCACAATCATGTGCTTGTCACCTTTTAAAAACTTTTTAAAGATAGAGAAATATTTAACTACCCTGATTTGATCATCACACTATATACACATATCAAATGATACCCATCAATCTGTACACCTAAAATTTAAGAAAATCAATAAAGGTGGAAAAAAATGACTAAATTCACCCAGATGTAATTTGTCTCGAACAAAATGCCCTCGTTGGCAACCGTGTTCTGTGTGCCTCTAGACTCCGCACTATGCATAAAATACTACCGGCCAGAGTGAGGGGTGGTAGAACGTGGGTCATGCTACTCCGCAGGAAAATCTCCCTGCTCCTTCCTTTGGAGTCAACTGTAGATGAAATCTAAGGAAAAGACAAGGCCCATTTCTGGCATATTCTCTCCCCTTCTCCCCCTAGGTCCTCACTGAAGCCATTGCTGCTCTCACCTCCCCAGCTACTCCTTGACTCCTGATCATTTTCTTCTTTTTCCTCCTTCATCTCCCCTCAGCCAATGATTCAGAACAATCTGACTAAAAGTGCTAGGCCCTTCAGGTAGTGCTGGCATTGAATTTTTCGGTTTTCAGGCACTCCTAGAAGTATGGGACGTATAATAATTTGCAGCTTTATTTAAGTCCCCAGTCATTCAGTTAGTAGGCCAAGTGAACTTGCACCCATGTTTTCATCAATGCCATGTCACCGTCATAGGTCCAATCACCTTCAGTGGAAGGGTTCTGAGTGGATGGACACACTCCTGAAGGAAGCCGGTGAGGAGTGCTGGGATCCAACCCAAAGTAGCTCAAGAGTGTGGTTTCCTATCCAGAGAAGCTGTGAGTCTGCTGATTCCAGCCTGAGCGGAAGGCACATTCTTTAAAATGTGCTTCAAATTGGCATCATTTGCTCAGTAATTCTGAAAATGTCTTAAATGGGCAATTTAGGAGCTAGAAGTACAAACATAGCAGTGTAGCGATGTAGTCCATCCTCATGAAGATGCAAGTTTATCAGGAAAGGCGGACATCCTTAAGCAAGGGAGTGCAGTAAGGTCTTAGGAGTGTTCAGAGAGCAGGCCTTAGACCCTGAGAGAAACACCAGGAACCAGGAGATGCAAAAAGATCTGTGAACAGTTTCAGACACAACTCAGGTTTGCTAAGGTTTGTTGTTTAGATCAGAGGGTAGTTACAGCCAACATATTCAATCAGGCCTTTTTTTTCTCAGGTACAGCCAAAAAATTTCATAATCCCAGACCATGAGAAATCATCCTTCCAGAATTCTGTGAATCCCAGGTGAGCCAAAGATGTAAGCTGGGATATGACTTATACTCTGGTTCTTTCTGTTTGGGACACGGGATTGGGATTGAAAAGACAGTAGACAGAATACCCTGGAAATGAACGTCATAGTGGTTGTATCTTCTGTTGGAGCCAAGAAGTCTGGTTAATTAAATGATTTCACTTCTTTACAAGAACGATTAAAGTTACTATTAGCACAGCCTTCCTTTTCACCAACATAAGAACTGCATGAGGAGTGGGTAGGATATTTCTTCATTGCCCTCAAGCAGATAACAATTCTTGTATAGATGATATATATCTAATTAACAGAATATGGGAGATGACACACAATTTGTCCTGAGTTCAAGGCATCCTCTGTCACCTTTCATCAATTTAAATTCTACTTATCCATTCTATTTTGTTGTTTGCTGCAATACAACAGGATACAAAAGATAGAACAAAAATGAAATCTAGTCAAATTGTTGTTAGTTGGGGTTTTTAAACTTTTTTTTGTATTTGACTATCAACAGTGAAGAATTGACTTCATCATTTTTTAAAGCTCTAGGGAGAACATGGGAGGAGTTGGGCAGCATGAGGGGGCTGTGTACAAATAGTAATGTTCTCATTATGAAAACCTCAGTAAAACAACCTCCAGGCCCAAATATGATGCTATACATGTATGAAACTCATTGTTTTGTACAGGAACGAGAACAGTCAAAGCTTAAAAACAACAACAATAATGGACTCACTCTGGCTAAGGCTTCAGTGTTCTGAACGCCTTGTAAGAGACGGTGAAATGTGAGCACAGACTCATCTTTACAAAATAATTATAGACAATGCTAAGGCAACATTTAATTCTCTCCCTTATGTAAAGAGAAAGGTGGGAGAAACTAGTAAATCTTTCTGTAATCTTATGTGGATCAGAAGCAAATGCTCTGATTGCTTTTATGACATTGTGGCCTTTTGTTCCAGACTGTGACACAAGTCAGGTGCCCTGAAACCATGCACCAGCGCTGGCCCAGGTACACAAAGGTCACAGAGGGAACATGTGTCTGGGCAGTCCAAGTTCCAACACTAATAACATTTACTCATACTTTTTATCATGATAAAAGTAATTCTGATACATACTCTTTGCAAACTGTGAATAGAAAACTCTTTGAATCAAGGGTTTCTGAGCAGAAGTTAATTTTTCTGTGAAAGAGACTTGGAAGCCTGTTGCCCTGGTTTATTGAGAATATTTTGTACTTTAAGTGAAGCACTTAATCCCCAAATCATTAATTGGTTTTACTTTAAGCAAGCAGTTCTCATTATTTTAAACTGTGGCCAAGAATTGAATGATCTTAAAATACTCAAACTTTTGTTGGTTTCATTTCAACCTAATAATGAAAGAAAGCCTACCACTTCTGTTTAATACTGATGTAGAATGACTGTACAATATGGATGTGAACATGTTTAGCCACCTGCTAAAGAACTTTTCATAAAAATGGGACACAATTTAAAAGGCTTCCCTCCCCACAGCCTTGGCTACCAGGAGAAATGGAGAACCCATGAAGTCACCAACCAAAACATAACAAGTTTTGCTTTTGGGGGCAAATAACTGACTTGGAAGATTTCTTACTTTTTATGGAAATCAGAGAAATATTTCCTTAATCCCTACTAGTTTTAGACTCTACATGTTCTTATAGTAGAATAAAATAGTTTTGAAATGTAGGTTTTATCAGAACCGATTAAGATACTACCAAGGAAAAACACCGGAGAATTGGTGAGTTTTGGACAATTAACTCTTTTGCCCTGCTGCAAGGGGGCCTGAGGGTAGGTAGGTCAGCAAGTGTTGGAGTGGAGAATGCTTTTGTTGTAAGTGTAAAGACAGATTCCTGAAAGGAAAACTGTCGGCTCAGGAACCCCAAGACCAAGTTCTCATCATAAAGGAGGTTTATTTGTCCCAGAGGGACAGAGGGCAGGGAATAAGAGATAGAAGATGAGGGAGAAGGGGAAGGGAATAAGGGAAAGAGGCAGGGGTATTTGTCCCAGAGGGACAAAGGACTGAGTCTGGCATGGCAGGTAGGAAAACGGCAGTTTATAAAGGGAAAGGGGAAACCCTGTGTTAGGATGAGCTGGCTTCTTTTGATTAGGAGTGTTAGGTTAGCCAGAAGGGGCTTTTGACCGCTGGACCGTGGTAGTCTGCCTCAGGAGGAGGAAGTGATCAAATAAGGGAATAGGCCTTGGAGGCTAGCTTTAGGAAGGTAACCTAGTGGTTTTCAGCAAGGCAGAGGGAATGCAGAAGGGCAAGGCCTACCAGAGCCATGTTTGCCAGGCCCAGGCCAGCTAGAGTCCCTTTAATTCCTTTTCACTAAGGTCTAGTCGATTGACTACTGTGTTTCCTTGATTCTTCTGATCAGAGTGATGCTCCTTCGTCATCCCCACGTCCAACAGTTTAATCATCCCTGCAATGACATCCCAACAGGTTAGTTTTCTTTTAGAATAAGTGCTTCCAGCATGATACATGCTCTACTTGGGGCCAGAGAATGGAAAACTTAGTTTCTATATTTTCTGGGCAAACTCCGTTCTCTGTCCCCTTTTTCTTTTGGAAATGTGAGAATTATTTCACAGTCACCTCCTCTTTTTAACTCCAGCTCACTCTGTCCATTCCAAGGGTCTCACACGTTTTCTCCAAGGTTTCTTTATATCACATAATTCTGACTAATGAGCCACTTGCTAAAGAACTTTCCATAAAAATGGGGCACAGTTTAAAAGGCTTTCCTCCCCAGTCCTGGTGACAAATCAAAGTGGAAAGACAAGTGCTTTACAACGTTCCTGAAACAGTCTCACTACAGAGCCACACATATCCACAGGGTCCTAAAGCACTGCCTCCCTCCAGAAGCCACCCAATGCTATTCTAAGTTCTATTACTACTTATAAAACAAACAAAAAAAGACAGTAGCATATCCCAGAGTGCAGCACTGAGTTATGTCCCACCCCTTAGAGATGGGGGGCAATGGACCCCATTCTTTGGGGTGACAAATTCAAAGATTCAGGGCAGCCCAAGCTTTAGTGTTTTTTTTTCTATCAAAATGGATCCCAAATAACTGAAACTACCTGAAACTTTTGTTTCATAAGATTTGTACAGTGAAAGAAATAAAGTTATGGTTATGGACATCAGAAGTTGCTAATTTATCTTAGGAAGTTGCAGAGATTCATAGCCAGAACTAAACTGAGAAGCCACCTAAAAAGGAAAGCTAGTACAAAAGGGATGTCTTGGGCAGATGCCAAAGGAAAGACCAGAGACCCAAAAACAATGGCAGGTTTGGGAAATCCAACTCCATTGCAGTGAAAGAGGGTGACCCAGTTCCCATGAATTTCTTCTCACATATCCAAAACTAGTGACCTAAGTCATAATTTCGATTAGGCCAAAGGGAGCAATGGAGATCTAAGCTTGAAAGCATCCACCCAATGAAAGTTCCCCACCAATGTTCTCTGCTCAGCTTTCTCCCCAAGCCAAGAGAACACTGGGAGATATGTGCGCCCAATTGGTCTCAGTGTCGTCTGCATTAGTGGTATACTTAATTTGAATTTTTCTTGGACCTGGGTTTTTTTCCCCTCAAATTTGTCTTGGAAAGGAATGAATCAAATACACATGTCTGTACACACCACACACACACACACATATACTCCTTCCCTCATCACAATTAATTGGCAACACCAATTTGTAAACCCTGGGAATGCTTCAATTATTAACATAAAAACTAGCTGAGGGCACATGGGATCAGCATGGTATTTTCTTGCCCATAGACTCTAATCTAAGACAATAATACTGGAGATGGAGCTGTAGGGAAAGTGGATGCAAAACTGTTTAGGGGCTGAACGTTGGGGGATCTATATGTGATGGTAGGTAAAAACTCTCTGAGCTAGGCTTTGTTGTTATGTGTGTCCTCCAAAGCATGGGGGAAAGTGTAGCCCAGGACCAGTAGCGCCTGCTCCTAGATTCTGGTCCTTCTCTGTGGGGTTGGTGTCTGTGTTCCCACTTTAAAAGCTGGAGCAGCATTTTATTTCACTCCATATAAGCTGGACCAAGCCACAGCTACTGGCAGACCAAACCTGATGGTTAATACAGCTTTAAAAAGCTGCCACCCACATGCAAACATTCTATGAATACAGAACCCCAGTGTTCTCACTGCACACAGTTATCTAGTTCATTTGTAGGTCAAAACGATGATTTCCAACATTTTCCTAAATTCATCCAAACTTATCATCAGGATCAGAAATGGTACCTGGAGGTTACCTTGAATTCATTTACCTTTGCCTTAATCCCATGAGACCTGCAGACTTTTATTCTTGATGAGCCATGGTGTTACGTTACCCACCTAACATGTGTTTAGCGCCTGGCAGAGAAGTGTGACATGATACAAAGAGCACTCAGTAGAGACTAAGGGGGGCTGGATGCTGCTCCTCAACCTGCTTGTGTCTGTCAACCTGAAATGTTGCTGCTTTTGAATGGCACTCAAAAGCCTTAGCTGCATTCCAGACTCTCAAGCCTGTAATCGTTTTAGCACCCATTTGGCTTGATCAAGCAAACTTATTCCAGAGAATTCAGGGCTTCAACCCCCGTAGTCATTCAGTTGCTTCCAATTGGGAGGTGCTGTTGCATGCTTGATTTACCTCCTCTAGGCAATGTGTTCTGGAAAAGATAAATGTAAACATTTTTTTAAAAATCCAATCCTGTTTGAAGAAGAGGTCAAGATGGTAAGGACTATAGAATTATTGGCAACTTCAAGTTCCTTTTGAAATTCTAAACATTTTTCTCCTATGGCCTGTTTGTAAAATCATGGCTGTTTATTTTCTCAAAAACAGAACTATGGACACATGCATCCTGGAACAGTCTCCTAAGAATTGAGCCCTCTTTCCCCTTGAATTAATATTACAACTCCACATATGCTTTATCTTCAATTTAATTGGCAATACTTCTAACTCTTGGGTGTTATTTCTAAATTTCACTTGGCATCTTAAATCGGATTTAGAAAAGTTTAATGTTGTTGGCACGAGATGGTTCTATTAAAAGAAATGCTTATGTGAATTTTGAGTATTTGCTAAGGCTGGAGGAGTCTCTGGTGGCCCATCGATACTTTGTGGTTTTGAAAGAACAATGTTCAACTCTGTACCCTTCTTGCACTGTCTTCTAGAGAGCATTGGCTACAGATTGCCCATTATGGGCCCCAGGACTGCTATCTTCCACAAGCTGCTGTCTGGTGCCTACAAAACTCCTCAGGAGACTCAAGACCTCTCTTTCCCCAGAAAGAAACTAATGAACAAGACTGTGAAGCAGTGAGTGGTCAGAACTAATTCCCCCCCCCCCCACTGTCAGGGAAAAGACCACCTCTCCAAGCTGTTCTGATACTGGTACCTTCCCGTAGTCTCACATCTCCCAAAAGATAATTCACTTTTTCCTTCCTACATGCTGCTATTCTAGCTCTTACCCACTTTCTCCTAAAGACAAAATGATTTACTTTACATAAATATAAAGACTTATTGATTAATACAGAACATGATATGTGTCTTTTGTTATTTTGCTGAAGATTTTAATGCATGTTATAATAAATGACAATCTTCTCCTTATAAGTCATGGGTTTTCAATGAAAGTATTTAGCCTATTCTTTCAGGCAAGAGGACCAGGGATGGCTCCTAGAGCCCTGTACATCTTTATCTTATTAGGAATCAAGGAGAAAAGGGAGAAAAAAATCTCCTTTTTTCTGTTAGTTAGTCATAGATAGTAATAACTGGAAAATGGCAAGTGATTACTGGTTGCAATCTCCAGTCGCTGGGACCTTGCTGTCTTCAACACCTCTATTTTTGCCTTGCAAATTGATCAGGTGTTCAGCCAGTCTTGTCTTGCATTTTATAGTGAGGTTATTTTTATATGAAAACGTATGCTTCCAGATCAATGCTGATCTGTGTGTACACAGTGTGTGGAATACAAAAAATAATCCTAAACTTTCAGATATTATATCCATGGTCATATATGTTCCAAACCAAGTTTCAAGAGGTTTTGTATAAAAAAAAAAGCCCTTCTGTTTCTTAGGAAGCAACTGCCTAGTGGAATCCTAACCCCCTAACTAAGTGGATGCTAGGCCAACCTATGAGACTCAACCTGTGCCAACAGCTTTTGAAGAATGGAATTAAGAGATCTCAGATAAATGATCCAGTGTTCAAATTGAACTCAACCAAAACAAAGAAAAACAAAGCAAACAAAAACAACAAAACCTGTTCATTGTCTTATGTTTCTGGTAGGCTATGATTCTTATTTTCACTGCATTTAGACTTCAAGAACTTCAAAAAAAGTATTCATAAATTCTAATATCATTTCAGACAATTTAACAAGCACAGAAAAGTTTTCTTTGGTTATTGTTTGTTGTTTATGCATACTTCAGCAAAAGAACTTGGGTTGCCTGTGCTCATGAATTAGGGGAACTACTTCTCTCCTGCACAGTTATATAGCGCTTTGGAGGTAATCTGGACGTTATGTAGTTTAGGAAATAAAATGCTTCCAAAAATCTCATAAAGATGGCCTCATCTAGAGCACTCCAAACTACATTAAGAAGAACATCTTAGTACTTTGCCAGTGTGTTGACAGTATGCCATGGCTTAGATCTTAAATGCTCCCCACAATGGTCACATATTGAATGAAAACTTGGCCACCAGCTTAAGACACTCCAAGGAGGTAGCATCATCTTTAAGAAATGGAATCAAGAAAGAGGAAGTTATGTCATTTGGGGGCATGCCTTGAGTAAGATAATGGGGACCCTCTTGTGTTCTCTCTTCCTCTCCCCAACTCTTTTTCTCCCTCTCTTTCTCCTCACCAGTCTTTTCTTCCTCTTTCTCCCTCTCTCAGATTAATTTTGAAAATTGTATAATCTCTCTTCCTCTCCCCAACTCTTTTTCTCCCTCTCTTTCTCCTCACCAGTCTTTTCTTCCTCTTTCTCCCTCTCTCAGATTAATTTTGAAAATTGTATAATCTCTCTTCCTCTCCCCAACTCTTTTTCTCCCTCTCTTTCTCCTCACCAGTCTTTTCTTCCTCTTTCTCCCTCTCTCAGATTAATTTTGAAAATTGTATAATCCTGGGCAGATGTTTTTATTTCAGTGCAAAAGCCTGATTTTGCTAAAAAAAAAAAAAAAGAAAAGAAAAAGAAAGAAAGGAAAGGAAAAAGAAGAAAAGCAAACACAAACACACACACACACACAAGTTCTTAACTTCTTAAGTCTACAGAATTAGTCATACATACTCCTCTCTTACCCTCCCATACTCCAACAGGGAATTTAAAAGTAAACAATCTGTATAATTCCTTTATATTAGAAATGGGAAGAAATGCTGTATTTAGCAAAAATTCTGTGCTATAAATTTTATTGTGTTTTATTATTTACTTTCTATAATGCAAAACCATGGTCATACCTGGTCCCAGTTTTAATTCTGGACAGTCTGGCAGGCTTCTACTGGCATTACCTCTCATCAGGACCACTTGTCCTTTCCCCTTGCTTAAGACTATCAAGTGGGGAAGGAGACAAGGAGAGATAGGTGCAGGGATGGAAACTTAAACTTGGCCTAATGGTTAATGGTCTTCTGTGTGCACAGCTCGTGCTCGTTGTCTCCATGCACAATTCCAGGTCGCCTCAAGGGTGCCCTGTTCAGAAGGTCTCTCTCAGCTCCAGCTGTTCAGGTGGTGGGGTGTTACAGAGATAAGAGTGGTATTGCCCAACAAATGAAGAACCATGGGATTACTGCCTGTAAACAAACCTAAAAACAAAACTATTAAGCATCAAGATATAGGGCTTGGGCAGGCAATAAAATGCTTGCCTTGAAAAGCTTGGCATTGAAGCCTCAGAAGCTACTGAAACAGTCTGGGTATGGCAGCAGACATCTGTAATCCTAGAGCTGGGAAGGTGGAGACAGATCCCTAGGGGTCACTGAACAGTCAGCCCAGGCCAGTGAAAGACCCTGCCTCACAAAACAAGGTGGACGGCACCTGCGTGCACCCACACATACACAAACGGAGAGACCGGGAAGGAGAAATAACCAAGATTGCATTAAATATCTGGTGCTTGACTCTCATACAAGAGGCCATGAGGGCAATCTTGAGTATCCAGAGGAAGAAGGCAGTGAAAAAAGATAAACTAACCCCTGGAGCAAACTAGGCTAATTAATCATGTCTTCAACTATGTTCTACTTAAAACCAACTAAATCTGGCACTTTATTAAACAGTTCTTTCATACATGTAATTGTAGCTTTGTTTGATTTTTTTTTAAAAAAAAATGTGTAAACCTAACAAGGTGAGCAACATCTCCTGCTGTACTGTATCCGTGCAGGAGCTACCCAGCATATTTGAAATGTATTTAAAATAAAGGCAAGGCCATTTCTAGGTTTACTAACTAATCTGGAAAGCCACAAACTAAGATCCATAAATTTGGGGCTTTGAAGGTAGACTTGGTTAGGTGTTGTGATTCCACCTTTGAAGAAGTTATCATTTCATTTGGAAACACACACACACACACACACACACA
>JAQHUG010000119.1:4677698-4690790 GCA_028555095.1 Dicrostonyx torquatus
CCCTTGATCTCCTTTTGGTGTCTTATTGCTCTAGCTAGGACCTCAAGAACTATACTGAATAGATATGGAGTGAGTGGACAACCTTGTCTTGTTCCTCATTTCAGTGGGATCACTTTGAGAGAAACTGAATCTTGAAAAGATGAAATACATTCCCATGCTCACACAATGTTACAATATGAACTTAAGTATTTTGAGTACTTAGCTGGAGTTCCTACTCTGACTCTCTAGTTGTGAATAGTACCAATTTTGTGGGTACAATATAATCTCTAAAATGTCCTATTAACCAATCAGCTCATCCCTATTGGCGTTACATCCAAAGGAGTAATTCATTCTTTTGAATCCTCCTCCTTCTGTGGGATAAGACTGGCCACACGCCAAGGCAAACCAAGCCTCATCCTTGTTGTTTTTTCCCAGGGTGGGAAACACCACATACCTGCTGCAGCCAAATGTTTCCCTGTTCTTTCAGCCTGTTAGATCCTCAGGCTTACCAGAATATCTCATGTCTTTGGAATGGGAAGGCAAGGAGGGATGAGATGAAGCATGATATTGGCATGATAAATGCATTCAGACAGACAAGACTTAAGAGAGGAAAATAGAGGCTAGGGTGACCAATAGAATGACAAAGTTATGGTTTCTTTTACCAGACATTCTGGTAAGCCTTGAAACAAAACCAAGTGGAGGAATGTACATATGACAAAGGGTGTTTGGAAGCGTGGAGGACGGGAATTTATAATATTGAACATATATTTACCTGTAGTAAAGTCCAGTGTCTGGACAGGGTTCAAAACAATGGATTCTGCCTGAGGAGGAGAGTCTGGTAACAGAAAAATAGGAAGCCTGGAGGTTCTTAGTGTGACCATATCACGATCTATAGAAAAGGGATATGCAGTTATTATGTTCAATGTATGTATATTTAAAAATTCTTATGTTCATCATCTAAGATGATGAAAGAAAATCTGAACAAATTAGGATTACAGAAAATGAATTGGAACTAAAAACTATTAATTATTTTTACATATAGTGATTTTTTTTTTTTGGTCTTCGTGGCTGCCTTAGCTTGCTTTCTTTTTTAAAAAAAATATATTAGTGATTTTTAAACAGCTTGTGAAATTTCTAAAATAAGTCACTTGGTTGCAACATCAGATTCCCTTGAAGATAATAAAGGAAACTTGGTATTCTGGGGGCAGACTTAGCTGTCACAAAGGACAATGAGTTAGTCTAAGGTTTCTCTCCATCTGAGTTAATTCATCCTTTACTGAAAACAAACACAGAAGGCATTGTACTGTTGACATTACACAATAACAAATGCAAACATTTTCTACCCTTGAGATGTGTGTGGTCTAACTGGATAGTAAAGGTGAGTTACCAGACAGCCACAATAAATGTGAGAAATGCTGTCATCAAGGCATTACGGCAGCAGAGAGTACTGTCTGACCTGCGTGCAGAGACAGGGAAAGCAGAGTGACTTCCTGGAAGTTCATAAACAAATTTTAAGGAGTATTTGCATTGGATATGGTTCAAAGGAGCAGGCTAGTCAGGACTGGTGAGCCACACTGGCTACCAGTTTTGGCTCTGCTCCAAGCTAAGTTCCAGTAGAGATGGTGCACTCTCTGGCCAGCGACATGCCACTTTTCAGATTACTGTCTTCATCCGTAACATCAAGATTGCAATATAACATCTAGCTCATAGTAGTAGCCTAAGGATTAAATAGAATGACTATTTTATAATTTACCTTTGAATTAACTTTCCACTACTGTGACTGATACCCAGGCTCCAACATAAGAAAAGAAAGGTTCAGTCTCTACGGTCCCATGGTCCTCCTTCCTGTGGTGAGGATCAATGGAAATAAAAATGTTCACCTCACAGTAGCCAGGAGACAGAAAGAAGGGCCACAGTTCCAGTGTCATGTCCCCAGTGACCTAATTTCCACCAAGTTGGAATGCTAAAGGTTCTACCATGTCCCAGTAGCTAAAGAAAAGACTTCAATTAATACACAGGTGTTAGGGGCAAGTTCTGGAGCCAAACTATATAGCACTTGGTACTTAGCTCTAAGTTAATATAAATTCTTTATCTTAAATATGATTTTCCCTGATGGATCTGATGGATTATATTTGAAGATAACTTAATTATGATTATGTTTAGATTATTACCTTCCTGGGTTAACATAGGCTACTAAACAATAAGGTGATGTTTTAAAATTTTGTTTGGTGACAATATTTTCTTCTATTTTTAATAGGTAGACAGACAGATAGATATTGCTTTGTTTTTTTGAGACAAAGTTTCTCTGTGTAACAGCCCAGGCTGTCCTGAAACTTGCTTTGTAGACCAGGCTGGCCTCAAACTCACAGAGATTCACCTGCCTTTGCCTCCCGAGTACTGGGATTAAAGACATGCGCCAGCACTACACAACTCACACAATGTATTTTGTTTATGATTTTCCCTTCTCAAATCCTCTTCACTTCCCTACCCACGTAGTTTTATTTTTCCCTCTCTCACCTAAACATAAATAAATAAATAAATGTATAAAAGCACACACACACACAAAATCCCACAAAACATAACTTAAACAAGGAAAAGATCAATAAGACACATGCCCCACCAAAAGCAAAATGAGACAAAAAGTTTACAAAAATATCTTCTAGAACTTTTTGTTTTAGCCAACCACTCTTGGTCATGGAGCCTACCCTAACATTTGTGGTTGGTCTACTCAGTGAGAATTCATTGGAGAAAACTGGTATCTTTTTCCTTTGTCAGTCAGTATCAATTGCAGATAGCTTCTTGGTTAGGGGTGGGACCCCATGTCTACTCCCTGTCTCAATGCTGGCTGGGACCCCATCTGGCTTAAACCTGTGTAGGTATTTTATATATATATTTTATATATATATATATATATATATATTCCTACTCTTTTGCCTAGGCTAGCCTGGCATTTCCTTTGTAGTCGAGGCTAACCTCAAACTTGACTATCCTCTTACCTCAGTCTCCAGAAGGCTTAAATTATGATAAGGAACCTCTATGCCTAGCTACAAGATTGTTTGATTATTTTTTTGCTTTTGTGTGTGTGTGTGGAGTTTAACCAGAAGCTATACCAAACAGGCTGTATTTCAAGCATGCACCAAAAACCTCTTAAGCAACAGGCATTGCTCTGGGACTATTGATATTGTACAATAATGAATACAGTCATATTCTGTCCTTCAGAAGTCTGTGCTCCAATTGAACCACTGTAAGCTAACAGATAGCCATAATGAAATGTAAGCACAGTGATAAAGGGCAGTACTGGACAATAAGAGGGACTTCTAGCCTGTGCTCTCACTCATCCATTGACTCATTCCATGGCATTTGAGTTCCTCATATATACCAGATACTATGTTTTATGGCAGGCCTACAAAGATGACTTTTATGTAATGTTTTTCCTTTGCAGCTGACAACATAAGGAAAGAGACATAAGATGCATTACAACACATACACTGTATCAGTGTACAGGTACCATTCCAGATATGATTAACACTGTGTAACTGCAAGGTTTTATTAAGTTAACCTTCTAGCTAGGCCTTAGGGAAAAACTGCCTAAGTCAGCACCTAAGTCAGGGGTGGGGAAATTCCAGAAAGAGGAGGCTGCTTTCCAAAGACCCAAGGTTCATCAAGTATACGTTCAGGACAAATGGCACAGAGACTGGTTCAAATTCGTTTTGTAAAGACTTTTTATGGTTTAGAAACCTCATCCATAGCATTTTTTAAAGTGTATCTCCAGCATCAACCTGAAACCTCTCTGCTCACGCGGCGTGCAGGTTCCTCTCCCTGCCTGTGTCACGCCCACAGACAGGCTGCAGGAACCAAGAAGGAATGAAGCAAAGCCTGCCCTTTAGCTCTAGGCTTTTTTCTAGAATCCACCCCTTGCCTGCTCCCTTCCCCTTACTCATCAGCTTCCTCCTTTCAGACCCACTTGGCAGCACTGTTGACTTGGCTCCCACTTCTAGTATCTCCCGAGATTATTCCTCATTCAGACTATAAATCAGCCAATAATAATTGGTAACAATATTTTGCCTATCAGTCAAATCAGTGTCTCATTCCTTTCTAAAATGATCTCCTTCCATGTCTCTTTTCAGTTACTTTTTCCGTTGCTGTGGCATCTTGACTTGTACTCATTGTTTTTCATATCTAAAATGCCATGCTTTCCAAATCATTGCTATGTGTTGCCCAATCTAGCATGCCATCAGTTAAAATATGCAATATTATTTTATGTGCTAGTGAAGAAAAATGCCGAAGATGACAAATTTAGCAAGTAAAGCTAAAAAATCTAAAATCTATGCTCATAATATATGGATACGTATGTATATAATATAAGAGAGAAACTCACCAAAGGACAGAAAAGAACATCTTGTGTGTCTCCATCTTGGCACTAATAGAGAAAATAATCTCATCTGATAATTTAAGTTACAAGCTGTCATTCATGGCTAAGGATGGAGCTCATTGGTGAAGTGCCTACCTAGTGGGTACAAGGCCCCAGGTCTAACCACTGGCCTAGCAAAACCAAAAGAAAAGTATTTTTAAAAAATAGCCCACCATTTATACGGGTAGTAAAGTTTATGGATAGTCTAGGTCAAAGATCTTCAACTTAATTTGAAGTGGTCTCAGAATGTCAGAATGTCAGGTGGAAAGAAAAGCAAGTCCTCAAAACAAAGATTTACATTGCCCACACCATAAACTTCTTCCTCTAGCTACAGTCAAAGCCTTTCATGTCTAACACAGCCAGACACCAGCCATCCGTAAGATTTTATTGTGGGGAGGTTTGGGCTGTGATCTCCCTTTTGTGTGTCTAGATTATGAGAATAGCACAGTGTCTATTATGACTACTCTAATGCTCTAGATCAAAAAAATGGAGGCTTAGACATTAACAAATCGACCATAATGCCAGGCTGCTCATTTGGTGCTCCTGGGAGCCATCTCTGACTCCCTGCCAGTTCAGAACTCTTTGGCAGCTTAGGGTTACCCTTCCTGGATGGTAGCTTTCACCAAGCGCCATCCCGACATCTATAGATATGATCATAAACTTCTGGAGATCTGAGCCTTGAATATAGGCTTCTGAAAGCTCCTAGGCTAATTCTAGGCTTTGTAGCTGGAAATTACAAATGCTTGCCAGGTGGGGTGGTGGTTAATACCAGAAATCAGAAAGCAAAGGCAGGAAGATCTCTATGAGTTTGAAGCTAGCCTGGTCCAGCAGTGAGTTTCAGGGCAGCCAGAGCTATACAGTAAAACCCTGTCTCAATACACTAAAAACAAATGCTGTAGATTGTGAGAGCGGACAAAAAGGTACTGGAAAGCAAGACCTAGATGGAAAGTGTAAAATTCTAGATTTTTCTATGTAGGAACTGCAGGGATCTTCCAGTTAAATTCCCAACAACTGTCTGGAATGACTGTGAGCTCTCTAGAGGTTCATATGGCTCATCCCTTTGCATAACTCAGGCACCTGTTGCTATCATCTCAGAGAAGCCACTTAGCAATTTTGTTCATGATAGCCCACCCATCTCGGATGCTTCCTCCCTTAGTCTACATGTCTTAGTCATAGTACTTATCACTAAAGCTGCCTGAAGTCATCGGTGAACTGTTAAGACAAGGAAGACAAGGACCTTGTTCAGTTCTATGAACCTAGCCAAAAGAGTACCTGACCCCAAAATATTTGAGTAAGTGGAGAACAAATCAGCAAATAACATAAAAATGCAAGCTATTTATTTTAATTTCAGAAAAAATTTAAATTTCACGATGTGAAGTTTACACCATGCTTGCTTAGGTTTAATTTTCTCTGAGGAGTAGGCAATTTTGCTCTGGTGTCAGAGCTCTTAGCTTTGTGCCTACATATGCACAGCTCCAGATAATTATTTGCTGCATGACTGTATCTTATATGTCCCTTTATGAAATTCTACTCCGGGGAAAGTATTGCGTCACCATTACGGGACCTATGTGATTATTAATCAAAATAAAGAGAAACGATGAGAGATGGAAATAACTTGTAAGTGATTTGAAAAATGGAAAGAGATTAAAGATTTAAGACATTAATTTTTAAGTTAGAAGTAGGAAGCATGCTATTGCCACATAATGGAAGATCTGACTAAGGGTAACCTCCAAGTCTGGGGCCTCTCATGGTACCAAGCCTCAAACATCAGAGAATACCTGCTGTGACATGAAAATGTACCTACCACCAAACAATCAGCGATGGGGGTGGGCAGGGAGACACACAGTTTGGGATGCCACTGTGCAAGCTTGAGCAGTCAGCACTACAGCGTTCACCACGGCCTGGTACTGTGTGGGAGACTGATGAGACAAAGATGACTAAAGCTTTGACCTGTAAAACAAAGGTGTCATCGCTGCTGCCCTATGCAAAAACGCTATAAATGATATCTTCAGAAAGTCTGAATGATGCTAGTTTAGGAGCAGCTAAGATTGGCATCTCCCTTTGAAACCATTGGGAAAGGTACATCCTGTCTTTCCAGTTCAAGTTGACTGACTGTCACTAGGGGGGGGGTTAAGTGATGACTGAGGTGCAGGTGTCAGTCAAGGAACTGGTTTGTCAGCTCTTGGGAGTAGGGAAAGGAGGTCAGTGCTACACTACTGGGGATGAGCAGAGTGAAGCAAGAAACAGGATGCATGCTAGGTAGAGTGAAGAAGAGGAAGAAAGGAAACATAGACCAGAGGAAGAATGGAGTCATGGAGCACATGTGGAAATAACTACAAATCTTGCTTCCTGTAGCTCTCCTCACACTGCTCCACCTAGGAATGAGAAAGATGGGTCCTGATATTCACGGAGAACAAAGCTCTGTGGTCTATGATGCTGCACACAACTTATTCCACTTCCTCTGCCAGTGTCCTCTCCCTTCTTTCTCTCCTATAGTTAAATTTTGAAAGTGTAGTCTTCCTTTATCTATAAAAATGCCTGATTGCAAGGGGTTTTCAGACATGAGCGACTTCCACTCCAGCTTCATTTCCACAATAACTCTTCCTCAGGCATTGGGTCTGAGCTGTTAATGTATACTAAGAGAATGTATACATTCTTTAGATGGGTAGAGCAAATGGCACTGGGTCATGAACAAGTAATAAATGGACTTTTCAGAGAATCTCTAAAAACTGACGTTTCTTTTAGTAATATTTCTGTTCCCGGTTCTCTAAGTGATGTGACTCTTTGGATATTGTTAAAAGCAAAAATGTGTCGCTTTCGCTTAAGACACTTACCGCAGTTCAGTAATTCCCAAGTAGACCTGTAATAATATGAGCCAAAGAAAAACTCATCATTTGTTAGTCAAAGGGGCTGGGAGTAGGAAGAAGTGGTAACTCTGTCAAATTGCCTCAGTCAGGTGGCCCAACACGAGAGTCAAAGCAGCTAGCTAGTACTGAAGGGTTTCAAGGGAAATGGTGTTTTCAGATTACCTGCAAGTTGGGCTGACAAAATGGCTTGGCTGGTAAAGGTACTTGTCTCCAATCCTGATGGCCTGAGTTTGGTCTTTGGGATCCACATGGTGGAAGGAGAGACTTGATTCCTGCAAGCTGTCTTGTAACCTCCACATGTGTGTCCACTAACAGCCATGAACCCCAGCTCGCACATTCATGGGCACAAGTGCATGGACACACACACACACACACACACACACACACACACACACAGTCAAATGTAATTTTAAAAATTACACGCAAGTTGTCAGCCTGGGGTAGACGGAAGTGTTCCGAGATGAAAGCACTACACACCTGCATTGAAAGAATACAAATGACCTTGAGATTCTCCATCTGTCTGGAAGTGAGCACCTCAGACTTAAGCATGCCTCTATTTCTAACTAGCATGGCACCTGGCATATGGCCGGTGTTTGGCAAATTATCATTAAATGATTGAATAAAAATATTTGAGATCCGTGAATGCATCTCAGGAGCTAAGGATATCCCTATGATTCCTAACAGCACAAAATTTGCTGTCCAGGAATAAAAAAAAAATACTTTTTTTCTTTACTTTTAATGAGTTCTCATGTAACCATGATTTAATTTTTCTGAGTTGTGCTCCATATTAACTGGAAATTTACTTCAAAACAACTGGCTCCAAGTGAGATAGAGTTATTTTTCCATTTCATTGCCCTATTAAAAAAGACAGGTTTATTCTGGAATCTGGAGACTGAGGCTAAGTAGGGACATTAGCAGATTAGCGAAGGTCAGCACTGAGACAAAGGAAAGTACCTTCAGAGTTGGCCTCCTTGAGGGAGCACACAACTGCCACTGAAGGGTAGAAACAGAAATCCAGTTCATTCGGAATTTTCTAGCCCTCCAGACATAGAGTTGAAACCTGGAGGGAGGAGGGGACTGCAAAGTCACAGCTCTAGTGTAGGCACGAGAACATTCAAACACACTAGTTTAACACTGGGACTGTAAGGAAGAGCTAAGCACTGGGGTTTAACATTTGTTACTGATAAAGAACAATGGAAGACATGCAGATACGTGGGTATGCTTATAGTTTAGTGGCTGAGAGCAAGGTTGGTGGTGGAAGTCCACGTGCTTTGTACCTTGACCCCATCCCTCAGTACTACTATGTGGTTTAGGGCAAGGCTTCTGTGAGACCACATGTCTTATATTAGGAAAATTGCTTAAAACATTGCCTGGTATATAAGAAGTGCTCAATAAATACCAACTCATGCTTCTATTGCTACTATTTTTAAATGTTATCTCAAAGTTCTAACAAGGCTAATATTTGCCTAAGATACTTCAGTAGTTCCTCATTTACCCCCAAGAACTTCAAGTTCTTAAGCACAGCCCACTGGGGATTCCAGATGGCCTCTTCTCGCCCGTCACTCTGCTGAAGCTCCCATAGGGCTCCAGCTTCACTTAATGCTCTTTGAGGTGACTTCTCCTACATCACTATACACTCTACACTTGCATCATTATACACTCTATACATTATCCCCTTACATTACTATAACTCTACACTTACATCACTGTAACTCTATACAGTATCCACTTACATCACTATATACTCTATACATCTTACATCACTGTCCACTCATACATTATCCTCTTACATCACTATACACTCTATACATCTTACATCACTGTCCACTCTATACATTATCTTCTTACATCACTATACACTCTATACATTATCCTCTTACATCACGGTTCCACTCTACACTTACATCACTGTACCACTATACGCATCATCTTCCTTCTGCTGGAAACCCTTCTCCCTCCTTGCCTGGCTAATAGCTACTTGTCCATGGACCAGCTAAGACATCACCTCTCCCAAAAGTTTCCCTCCCTCCCCTAACAGGATCAGCTTGGCTTAGGTACCACTCCTACAGGCTCTTACTTACCATGTCCCTCTGCACCATGTCCCTTATCTAACTCCACTGACATATTTTCCTTCTCCTTCTCATCCCACAGCATCTTTTTTTTTCTTCAATATATTATCAGTAAGTATCAAGAGAGGTGCTACAAAAACAAATTCTTGGACTTTTAGAAACTTTTAAAATGAGAGCTTTAAATGATGAGGAGACTTTAAGATGAGAGGACAATGGCTGGATAGATGGTTCCATGGGTAAAACGCTCACCTGGAAAGTATGAGGACCAGAGTTCAGATCTCCACATAAAAGCTGTGTAGTCATGCCAGCTGCCTGTAATCCCGACATTCAGAAGACAGGATTCAGGGGCATCCCAAGGCAAGCAGCCTACTAGACTAGCTCATTGGTGAACCCTGGGTTCAGCTGAGAGGCTATGCCTCAATAAATAAAGCAGAGCACCATTGTCAAAGAAACTGAATGTTGACCTCAGGCCTCCACATCTGCGGGCACGCATGTAGCATAAACTCTCTGACATACACACATGTACCTACACACATATAAGCACACTATACACATTTACACATATATAACGTTTTCTAAAATTGAAGGGTCTTAAAAATGAAGTATTCTACAAGGATCAGCATAGTAAAGAACTGGGACCCAAATAAAAGCAATCTGGTCTTTCATCGTGTCTCCACTCTCTTGGGCCCCCCTTAGAAATCTACTGGGCTCTTCTCCTCCCTCCCCTCGCCCCGTTTGAGGGCCTGGACTCTCTACTTCCTTTCTACTTCTCCAGCTCTCCCGCAGTGAATGAGAAAATGTCAGGAGTCATATTCTTCAGTGACCTAGGTTTTGAGACTGTTACATTTCCTTTGAGTACCCATTAGCCTGAGTTTGATCCTCAACAGGGAATTCTGAGTAGTCAAGATCTTAGGTCCTTCTAAGCAGCTTAGGATGCTTAGAGGTAAGCGATACCAGAGTTTTCCTGATCTAGACAATGCAGAGCCTGTGGGTCTGATTAGCAACCCTGGATTACTATACTCATTGTCTTTCCGGTTCTGAAGCAACCCACAGGGCCCCAGGTAATCCTTTAAGTATCTCATGGATGGAAACACCAATATGCTACACACTGATTAGAAACATGATAATTCAAGGTCAGTCAACACCTCAGGGCAGAAGTAGGAACCCAAGAGGAGCTCCAGCCAACAGGGGTGCTGGGATCCCAGAACATTAGCAAGCCGCTGTTTCTGCTACTGCTGCTGCTGCTTCTCCTTCTTCTCTTTGGTATTTTCCAGTCTGACCACAGAATAGAAATCAAAAGTGGATCAATAGGCCAGCTAAAGACAGAAACCCCACATCTGAGTAAGATTTTACAGTAACTAAGTCATGAGTGACCTTCGTAAAATCTTTACCAACTTGTTCCCGCAAGCTGCCGGTAACTTAGCACAAACAGAAGCCCCAAGCTACCCAAGGGAATCCCCGTTTCTTTCTTTGGCATTTGAAAGCCTCCCCCGGGAAAAATCCAAAAGTAATATTAGGAGAAAAAGAGGAAGAAAAATTTTAAGGTAAGTTCAGTCCAGTAAACCGCTTGCCCCATGAGCAAGAGGACCTGGGTTTGGATCTCTACAGTCACATAAAAACTCAGGTGGCGTATACCTGCAGTCCTGGGGCTGGGGGTGCAGAGACAAACAGAAAGACCTGTGGAAATCTTAAAAAGACAAGGTGGAGAAGATAGAGGACAATACTTTGACATCAGCCTCTGGCCTTTATACACACATGAAAACACACACATGTTGTAGAATATTATTTTAACTATGTAAATATTGTTACATTTGTTCATGTTGCAGAATATTACTTTAACTGTGTGAAGGTGTGCTACTTTTGTTTATGCTACATTTATTTGATGATATAAGGATGTGTGTTTAATTATGTAAAGATGTGTTGCATTTGTTTCACCCTGGCTGCCTAAATAAAGAGCTAAATGGCCAATAGCTAGGCAGGAAAAAGGATAGACAAGATAGCAGGCAGAGAAACTAAGTAGGAGGAGAAATCTAGGCTCTGCAGGAGGAATAAAAGAAGGCGAGAAAGAGGGACATACCCAGGGCAAGAAGCCAGGCAGACATCAGACAAACAGACAGAAAGAGAAGCAGTGAAAGTAAGATATACAGAAGAAAGGTAAAAAGGCGAGAGGCAAAGGTAGATAAAGAGAAACAGATTAAATAATGTTAAAAGACCTAGCTAGACACGTGCCTAAGCTAAGCTGAGCATTCAAACTAATAATAAGTCTCTGTGTCATAATTTGGGAGCTGGTTGATGGCCCAAAAGAAGAAGCCTGGTGTATACATACACACACACACACACACACACACACACACACATATGTGCACTCACAGACTGGTACATATACATACTTGAGAGCAAAGAGGATTATTTCTAATTACCTGAACACTTATTATTTGTGTCATGCCAAAAGCACTTTTTTTTTTTGGCCAGGGTGTGGGCAATAAACATAAAGGTGAGTAGATCATTATTTTCACTCTCCCACGATTTAGACTATCCATTAGTTTAAAACACAACCAAAACCTTATCCATTTATCATGCTGCTAGGATGAATAGGGTTCCTGCTCAGGCATGTTTAGGAAGGATGTATTCTATGGCAGGTGTTCTTGCAAGACACCTTTCAGCCTAGTATGACTCCTTTATGCCAGTACATCCTGAACATGCCCAGAGCCGGACAGCATGGTGTGCTGGCTGTGGACTGCAGACCACCCTAGGGCCCAGGCTCCACCTCAAGCACATCTGCTCACTTCCCTCACTGGACTGCTGTCTCTGAAAGGCAGGAGTTTTTCTTGGAGAGGAGTCAGTGGGCCCACAGAAATGGTATAAAAGGCAGGTCCCAGCCTAGTCATCCACATATACACTTGCTTTTCTTAATGTTCTCTTTGCTAATGGTTCTCTACTTTTTATTTTTTTCTAAACTCATTCTCTGGAGTCACCCATACTGTTTGCCTTCCCTCCTGTCTTGGATTTGACAGTAGCATGTGATAAATCAAGTGGTCTAGCTTTGTGCCTTGACTCCTTCTGTTGCTGGCTATGGCATTAAGGAAGTGACCAGACCTCTCTAAGCCTCACCTTCTACATATAAAAATGAAGTTACTATGAATGCTTAGCCTGTTATTTGAAAATAACAACATCTTTGTCAAGTTCTTAGCCAGTGTCTCAATGATAGGAGCTTAATATATTAGCTTCCTATAATGCTACTTTTGACATTGATATTATTATTGGTATCAGTAGAAATAGAGTTTTCATGGCACAACTTATATCAAGGAACCTGGATGATTCCTACAACTTCACCCCAGCCTATCTGTACCACCCATGAGCCCACTGTCACGATCCCGTGATAAAGCACAGAGAAATGTTTAATGTATAACAAGATACTGAAGGCAATGTTGTGCCTCCTAGCTAATCGAACTACGTAATAATTTTCCCTTGTTCTGTGAGATATCCTATGAGTTTGCCTTAGTTAAGAAAATTCTTAATTACAGGTATTTCTATGTAGTCTCAGCTCACCTGGAATTCATAATACTCCTGCCTCTGCCTCCTCAGTCCTAGTGTATCAGGAAGGGATCACTATTGCCTAGCATTAACGACTTTTTAATTCCTATATGTTTTGTTTCATTGCTGATATTTGTGTAGAAAATATGCATCTTTTTATCATTTTTATTGTTAAAAGAGAGATTTACAATTACTCCCCTTGTCCCCGGCCCTCCCGCTCCCCCACTACCCC
>JAQHUG010000119.1:4711603-4731734 GCA_028555095.1 Dicrostonyx torquatus
AACTTTATATGGAAGAACAGAAAGTCCAGGATAGCCAAAACAATCCTATACAACAAAGAAACTTCCGGAGGCATTACCATCCCTGATTTCAAACTCTATTACAAAGCTACAGTATTGAAAACAGCTTGGTATTGGCTTAGTCAATTTTTTATAACCGTAACAGATGCCTGAAATATCAGTGTGTAAAGTTATCTTGGTAGTTCTGTAGCTGATTTGCCCCTCTAGCATGGGCTAGAATGCACCCCAGAGCAAAACTACTCATCTCGTTCGCAGGAAGCAAAACGGGAACGGAAGGGGTTGGTTTCTCTAGCCTGCCCAAGGACACAGGCCTCAGTGGCCTAAATATCTCTCATTAGGCCCCACTTTTCAACATCTCACAATTGCTACTGCTCTAGAGACCAGATCTTTAACACACAGACCTTTGAGGAGAGTTCAAGGCTCAAGCAATAGCACTTTCCATGGAGATTCACTGGTGTCAGTAGCTTTTCTCATGCCTATTTTCCAGAACACGCATCCTTATCTCCTAAGAGACATCAACTGGAGTAATAGTATCCTAAATCTTCTCTTGAAGTAAGACAGTTAGAGCCTAAAGAATGGCAGCCAGACCTGTCCATAAAGCCTAAGAAGGTTAATGGGGGAACCTGAAACAAGGTAAAGAAGGAACATTGCATGTACATATCCTTGTTTTTTTTTTCTTTTTAAACACTTGTCTAACTTTAAAAGAAAACCCAGTCTGTGACAACAACACTATTATGTATGCTGTTGTGGATTTGAACCTGTACCGCTTAGGCTTGTGTAGGGATCTTAACTCAACTGCTGTTCTTGGACCTCCTAGCATATGCACAAGGAGACCATGCTTCCTGTAGGCAGCCCCAAGCCACTGACTTGATGAACCATGCAGGGACCATTAAGGCAGACTCATTCCATGTAAGATGAAGGACTCTCCCCATAGGTGAGTTTGCCTTGAGAGCAGCCTATCAGTTTGACCAAGGCTTTACTAGAACTGTTTTTTTAGTTCAAAGATCTTTCTGACATCTCTTCCTCTGCCCCTTCTAGGTTGGTAATCCCGAGATCATAGTCTGCTTGCTCTCTTTACTTTCTCCTATGTTCCATCCATCTTTATCTCTCTCACTGGCATTGATGCCAATAAATCTCTTACACACTAAGAGATCAACTAAGAACAACTTCTCAGAAACCTGAATTAACATATTCAATGACACCTGTGTATGGTTATTATCAACAATAACTATTAATTATATTTTTCTATAAAAGATACTACCAGAAATGAAGGGTAGAGAAAGAATATTAAGAGATACAGATCTTGGTTTCCACCACCAGAAAGCCATTCACTGACTAGGTACCATGAGTCCTATAGATACAATGATGAACAATAGAAAAAAACAGGGCATACTTCTAATAGCATAGTGTCATTGCTTGTTTACACAATTGCCTGTAACTCAGCAAGACTGATTTTTTTTCCAACTGTAAAGCATACTATCTGGCTGTGAAATGATAAGTCACATGAAGCATCATTTAAAACAACAAAAAGAAGATACTAGAAGACAGCATACATCATATGTAATATGACAGTATGAAACTTTTATATGTGCATATTTTAAACCATCCACACAAATATACGTGGACAATGTTTTGCATTGTAAAATGTGCTTGTTATGTCAGTTAAGAACTGAATTGCGTGTTAGCCCATATGCTCTTCAAAAGCAGAGAGAGTGATCTAGGGCTGTGTCCCAGCAGACTCTGTATAGCTATAGGTTCTCAACAGTTATTTATTGATGATGTTTGCTGAGTAAGGAAAGAGAAAGTCATCTTTCTCTTTAAGAATAGGCTCCACTTAGAAAAGTAGAGGAAGAGAAAGAGGAAGAACATGCCAGAGCTATGACATAATCACAGACTCAAAGATCGGAATACTCTGGTCTTTTTCAGTGAACTGGAGGTTCTATGGAGTCAGTGGATCTCTAGATTAACTAATCTATCTATACAAAGAGAAATTAAGAAAGTAAATGGTAGTCAGAAATTAATGTCAAAATGACCAGTAAGCTTCCCCAAGCATGAATTTTTGTAATGAAGTAATTAAGTAATAATGGAAAAATCACATACATGCAGAGTTGAGGGGTTGTTTCATTTAAAGATCTCAACCCATATTTCTTTTCTTAAGATTTTAAACATTTTTACTTTTATGTGAATTAGTATTGTGCCTTCATGTATGCAAGTACGCCACATACATGCAATGCCTCTGGAACTAGGAAGAGAGTGTTAGATCCTCCTGGAACTGGAGTTATGGTGGGTTGTGAGCCACCATATGGGCTCTGGGAGCTGAACCTGGGTCTTCTACAAGAGCACCAAGTAGTCGTAACTGCTGAGCCATCTCTCTTGGCCCTCAATTCATACTTTTGTTATAGACTTTTCATTTCAGACATTCTGGGAAGCAGGAACAGAGAAGCAGCAGTATCTTCACCCAATAGATGGCAGTGAAGTTTCTTAATTCTGCACCCCCGAAGTGAGCCACGTTAGACAGCTGGTTGGAAATGTACTTAGTCTCTGTAGGCTTCCTCTTCTAGAGCGCACTGTTCCTGTAAATGTGTACAGAGGCTCCCAAGTCCTATTTAGTATAACTATAGCTGTTTCTCTATTTTTCAAAACTTAAAAATTGTATTTTATTTACTTAATTATTCTATGTGGGAGTGGCTTAAGTGCTCCTGTTCCTTTGTGGCAGTCAGAAGACAACTTGTGGATGTCTCTTCTCTTCTTCCAACATGTGGAGCAGGGGGAATTGATTTCACCAAGGATGGTGGCAGAAGCCTTAACATATCAAGTCATCTTGTTGACTTCTAAATATTTATCTCTTGCAGGAAATTAATTGTGATAGATTCAAAGTCATGTCATGACATGATCCCTTGGGAAGATGAGCTGATTAGATGTCCTTTTTTAGTGTCACAAGTATTTCTCATGGTGCCTAAAATTAAATCATAGTGTTTAAGAAGTAAGACGTGGGTTGGAGATATGACTCGGCAGTTAAAAGCATTGCTTGCTCTTCCAGAGGACTTGGATTCAATTTCCAGAACCCACATGGTAGCTCACAACTGTCTGTAACTCAAGTTCAAATGGATCCGACTCCCACACAAAGATAGGCAGGTCAAACACCAATGCACATAAAAATCAAAAGTTAAATAAAAAAAAAGCTAAGATAGAACTGGATGATACCTAAATATTAAAATTGAGTTCTACTCCGATGTAGATTCATTCAATTAACCTATTAAAGTCTGCTTCACAAAGTTGTCCTCTTACAATGCACACACACGGTTCGCTTATTTGAATCTCGTGAAGGTAAGCAAATATCTCCCAAGACCTCTCATATCTTGGCTATTGCCTTTTGTTTGTAGTCTGTTTTGATAGACTGGACCTCCTACCACTGTGCTTAGCCTAAGAGCAGGCCCAAGGCTCAGTCCTGGTTTCACCTGACATGCAGGAACAGTGTTGACTGTTGACAGGTAGACTAATTGCTGACCCCATAAGGAGCAGCTAAACTGGTCACAATCCACATCTTCACTCTTGGCAAAACTGATTAATATTTCTCTAGTTGACTGGATGAAGATCTATTTTATTTCCAGCTCATCCACATTAAGTCAAAAAACTATGTGATGTCACAACTGACCTTGGTATTCCTAACCACCTCTGAGCAAAACTGTCCATGACATTATCAATACCAAATATCATCATAATATATCATAAAGATATAAACAGAAAAGGACATGTTCAGTTAGCACCTACAGACTTTTAGTTCATGGATCTATAGAACATGACAGCTAGCCAAAAGCTTCTATTTCAAGCTATAGCTGGGTCAAGACTATCAATAAGAGACACTGGCCATAGGACTCTAACCTACAGTGGCTGACTACTAAAGGTTAGTAGTCTAATTCCTTTCCTCCGTCAGCTCCTCCTGATCAGAAGAGCCTCTCTCTGCTTGGTGGGATACCCTATAAAGTTGAAAGGCGGTATACCCTTGTCTGCTAGGAGAGCATTTCTCAGAGGAATGCCGAAAGAGTCTTTCAGAGTCCAGTTCTCCCTCATATCTACAGCAATATGAGAAGAATGGAAAACTGATGGAGATGATCCCTCAGGGCTGTGTACCACCCAGTTATTTAGAAAGGGAGGTCATGGTAGAAATACAGTTATGCAGGCCTTGTGACCTCTGCAAGGATGATGGCACACCCTCCCCCTTCCTCTTATGTTCTTCCAACTTTTCTTTACATCTGTCCCAAGATCCAGATGTGCTAATATCTTTGCAATGCCTTAAGCATGCTCACTATTTATTTAGTGCATGCTATTATTCTCTCTTTCTAGAATGCCTATGCCATTCTTGCTATGTTGCTATCTCAGTTGGGTATCGATTTCCTTTCTTGTGTAAGTTTTTTCCTCTTCACTGTCATCCACTATGTTCTTATATGACCACCCTCCATCCTCAGGCACAAGATGTGATATTGTGCCATCAGTTCCCTAGGCTTACCCCAGGTGATAACACTCTCTTAACATATTCCAGGTATGATACTGGAATATGTTAGTTCTCATATCAACCTTGTAAAAGATGACTACTATTCCTACTTTATATGTGTGAAAAATGAAGCTTAGGAAGGATTTGTGTATGCTTAGGCTTAATAAAAATGCTCAAAATTAAAGTTCAGATCTGACTCTAGGCTGTGACTCTCACTTTGTCACAGAACCCTCCTTTCCTCCAATTATGCTGCAAGTACAGCTCAAAGGCAGGGATGATGCCTTTTATTTCTTTATTTCCAGAGTCTACCACGGTGCCTGGAATGTGTTGGCTGTTAGTAGGTACTCAATATTGTGTTTGGGGATAAAAGGTAAATAACTGGGCTAGAGAGATGGCTCAGAGGTTAAGGGCGTTTATTACTCTTATAGAAACCCTGAGTTCCATTCCCAGCATCCACATGGTATCCCATAACCATCTCTAACTCCAGCTCTGGGAATCTGACATCCCCTTCTGATCTCCTCCGTGAAGCATCAGGCACACACATGGTGCACATACATACATACATACATACATGCAAGAAAATACTCATACACATAAAATAAATACATCTAGAAATAATGAAATTATTTTTCAAGAGGTGATAGTAATGAATTGTCACACATGGTTATGAGAATGCATTACCAATCTCAAGGTACATTTGTTAACTCTGATGTCTATTTGGCAGGATTGATTAAGCCTGAAAAGGAAAGATAATTCAAGAGACCATTCCGTAACTTGACTATGACTATAGCAAGCATGGTTAGTTTAGACTAAATTACTGCACTGTTCAAAAGCAGGTTGAACGTCCATTGGAAAAAAAATAGACTTAGGCAAATGGTTTTTACTCCCAGGAACTTGCACTAAAGTCTTGACAGGAGTTAATATTCCACTGACGTCTGTTTAGACAAACAGGTTGACCACATACAAAGCAAACAAATGATTCCAGCATGAGCTAAACTTCCTTACCAGGCAGGGATTGCTTAGAAAGCAGGTCTGGACTCAGGACAAGCTGGAAACAGTTTCTCTGTTGAGGTAGGAGGAAAGAACAGGCTGCTTTTTATGGCAAAGATAAGGCCGGGAAAAGTTATAACCCATCCCCCACCCCCACCCTCGGTCATAGGCACAGAAAGATTCAATCCATGCCAGAAGTGACCAGCTTCTCAGAGATCTCCTCACCTTCCGGGCAGTGCTCCTCAGATGGACAGTGCAGACTACAGGTCCCAGACTCTTCTTTATGCTTCCTTCATGAGCAATCAAGTCAGAGATGTTTCTTCTTGGGAAATTTTTCTTAGAAAAAAAGAAATTAAGCTTGTGTTGACTTGCATGAAATTTTAATTTCCCACTACGGCTGAGGACAGTGTCTCATTTCTGACACCAATTTCTATAAACACCAAGCACAAACAGACCCTAAACCAACTCATGAAAATCTCACCTCCCCATCCCCAACCCCGTTCCAAAGCAGAAGGGAATGTGTCAACTAGAATTGTCACACTCTCCTAGGGCAGAAAGCTCATACCAATCTCATAGCTCCCTGACAGCCAGGACACCAGTGCTCTTACTGTTTTCTCTCAGTAGGCATGTCACCAGGTTATCTGTGGCATGCTTTACATGTTTTCTTGTCAGAAATGGGCTTACAGGTACTTGTAGCCATCGTCTTAGGTGCAGATTAACCCTTCTTGGTGTTCTAATCTAATGCTTCTTAGTCTCATGTTGGATCTTTCAGCTTTTTGGCAGTAGATTACAATAGTCTTGCATTGGGTTCCAGGATCATAGGCAATGGTAAAACTAGGATTGAAGGTGCTGAAGAGGCTGACCTGGTGGGTCTGTGGGAAAGAGGTGTCTGAGGATGACTGAAATCACTCGCTTAGTTGCTTAATATTGATTGGCTCTGCACTATGTACTGGGCAGAGTTAAGGGGAATTGAGGACGATATATAAATGTCTACACGCCCAGTAAGGGGAGGGAAATCATCTACCTGAGAAGTTTATAGTGTTAAAATGGGCATTCTAAATCAGAATATGTCTAACCATAGAGGTTGCCTGCTTGTGGGATCAAAATGTTGTTGTGGGGTTTGAACACAAACACTTTTCCCATAACAAACCCACTTAAAATTGTAGAGAAACTCTATACTGAGATGTATATTTATTTATTTACTAGGGAGATGGCTCGCTTAGTGGCAGAGCTGGTATCCTGGTGGTTCATTTCTGTGCTGAAAGTAGATAATATATGAGAAATTTCCCTTACATCCATTGTTACACATGGACGTAAGGAGAGCCATGCCCTAAAAGCTATGACAGTGGCCACGCTAATATTCATAACTGGATATGAGCCAGGACCCTTGACTGCTAATATTTTTTTCAGTCACTATCAAAAACATCTTACAGAATTCTCTTGATCCTTTAAGCTTTAGGCTTCTTGGTTGATGGAACATGTTGTATCTAATCAGCTTACCTCACAGAGCGGTTGACATAAAGCTCAGCTCCTTGACCTACAGGGTGACTGGTTTGGGATCACTAAGGATCTGACAGTAGCAAAGGGTCTCTGAAGTTGAGGGAACTAATTCGAACGTGTAATGAATCTAAGGTGTCTCTAGGCACTCACTACTGCTGTCTCATGTGATGTCACTCCAGTCCTGGTTCTGCTCGCACTACATGAGCACTGTGCACTGTGCAGGCTGTCATGCCATGCCAGAGCAAGTCTGTCCAGTCTCAGATTCAAAACTCTGATGTTATGAATTTTATTTTTTGCATATAATAAGTTTTATATTTTTATTGGATATAATACTTTTTAATAGACAATTTTAATGACAGAAAATATTGACATTTTCTGTCATTCCTTGGTATTCCTTGGTATCAGAACTTTTAGATGGTATTATGTATATGAGTTTTTAAAATTTCTGTTAGACTTGTTAAAAAACATAATAAAAATAATTAAATGAATTTGGGTTGAAATTAAGATCTAATTTCCATAAATTTCTGAAGTAGCCCTGAAAATATGTCTGCCAGTTTGTCCTATGCATCTATGTAAAACAATATTCTCTGTGTTTATAATATAAAATTTCCATCAACTCTGAAAAATCTTGAAAGTGCTGTTCCATAGAGTATCAAGTATCCAGTCAAGATTTAATTCTTCATGTAAAAATAAACAAGTACATCCATGTTATTGTTGTCTAAATTTGCTTTCATCTTTAATAGACTGTATAATAAGATATAAACCAAACAATTATTTGAAATAAGTTTATTGTGATTTATTTTCAGAAAACCCTTGATTTGTATACCTATTATATATACTTGGTGCTGTCTAAAAATCATTGGGTGAAAGACCTCACAAGGCTGAGATGTTTTAGTTGAAGTGTTTGCTTTGCCAAAATAAGGGCATGAGTTCAGTTGCTAGAATGTGTGTGTGTGTGTGTGTGTGTGTGTGTGTGTGTGTAGAAAACCAGGTGGCACATACTACTAATCCCAGCAGAGACACACAATGACGATCCTTTGGAACTTGTTGGACAGCTAGTCTACAGTGCTTGGTAAGCTCCAAAATTGCCTTAAACAGATGGACGATGCTGGAGGAATGACACCCAAGGGTTGTTCACAGATCTCAATGTACATGCTCACTGTCATGCACATCTGTATGCACACGTGTCTAGTGCACTGTCATGCACACATACACACACAGACAAGGGGTCACAAGTTTAAGAAGCCTTGGGATAAAGTGTCAAATGAGAGCATGGGAATTGAACATGGTCATTCTTTTCCTCCTACCCTAACATTGCAAGTCCGTTACCAGGATCCCATTCCACAAAGCACGTGTTCGGAGAGCGTGAGGTGACAGGAAGGAGGCTACTCGGCTCTGACAAACTGCTGTGAAGAAAGGTAAAGAAATGGATGACTCTGGTTTCATCAGCTCAGAGGGCCTCTCAATCTAAGGGGCTCGCTCAATCACCTTTGTTACAGTAGAAGCAGGTTTCTCTCAGAATCCCTAAAGCACATGTCCCTGTCTCTGCCTAGAACATCAAACACTCATTGTCTACCTCATGAAAGACACTGGGCTTCAAAGACAAAAAGATGTAGTTTCTGTTTGTAAGATGTTTCGGGAAGGAAGAGCTAGACCATGTAATAAAAGAGAGCTTTATTGGATACTTGGATCAGGACCAAGGTAATTTCCAAGAACACTAGAAGTCATATGTGAACCAAGGCTAACCTATTATCCTAACACTTGTCAAGAGGTATCAGGTGACCTATCCTATAGAAGGGAAAAACAAGCCATCATGTGTGCTGGAGAGCCTTGCCTACTTCGAAAACACCTAGGATTTTATTCCCGACTTTCTTAGATGTGAGGTTTTGTTGTCATGAATTCAAGTTCTAGGGTGTGAGCAATCAAGATTACAGTGAGATATAATTAAAAATAAAACTGTAGTGAGAACTAGAATAAAATAAAAACAAGTGGTTGGGAAACCACAGGGTAGTCTATCATCAGAGAGGTATCACGGGTCACCATATCATCTAAGAAATAAGCTGTGAGCTCATTTTGTTGCAAAAAAAAACCAACTATTTTCCTCAAGTATAGGAAAAGTTTATGGCTCTTTTTCAATGAGGAATTTTTCCTCTCTGGCCCACGTGCTTGCTCCTAAGCCTGACAACCTGAGTGTAATCCCTGGATTCTACGAGGTGGAAGAAGAGAACCAGTTATTAGAATGTGAAAGTGACCTTAACAGAAGCTTGTAAAAACCTAACCGTGAGGACTGGAGAGATGGCTCAGTGGTTAAGAGCATTGCCTGCTTTTCCAAAGGTCCTGAGTTCAATTCCCAGCAACCACATGGTGGCTCACAACCATCTGTACTGAGTTCTGGTGCCCTCTCCTGGCCTTCAGGCATACACGCAGACAGAATATTGTATACATAATAAATAAAGAAATATTTAAAAAAAAAAAACCTAACCGTGAGATGCATGCCAAGTTTTGGTCAATGTATTATCAACTCTGGATTTTCTTCTAAAGTGCCTGTCACAGGCCCACAAGACTCTACAGTGAATGTACAGCTGACAGGTTCTTATACCCGCAAGTGTGCAATGTATGGAAAACCCGTTTTTGCGGAGCTTCGGGAACACATCTTTTGGATAAGTCGCTGTCAATTCTGTAGAAACCTTGTGAAGCCATGACTCTTTTCCCCTTCAAAATGGGATTCACCGCAAAATACCTCAGCAGAGGTTATGGGTAACAAATGACCTTCCCTCATTCCCCCATACCATGGTCAAATCTACATAAAGTCAATCCCCACAACTACCTTTGCTAATAGACACGTAGGAATTTAAAAAAGATAGAAAGATTGGAATATCCCCTCAGATGCTGGCCCTTCCTGCGTGGTGTCACCTTTTCCTGAAGTGCTGCTTTGACAGGTTTTTTTGTTTGTTTGTTTTTTGTGATCCTGAAATGCATATTGATATCATTGTTTTGGCCTGTGGAATTTTTTTAAACCATGTCCAGCACCATGTCTGTCTGCATGCTGCCACACTTCCCACCATGATGACAATATACTAAACCTCTGAACTGTATGCCATCCTCCAATTTATTGTTTTCTTTTATAAGAGTTGCCATGGTCATAGTATCTCTTCACAGCAGTAGAAACTCCAAGACAGTATGCATAATAATAAAAATTTTATATTTAACAATAATTCTATATTTGAATAGTAATTATTATTTTATAGATTTGAAATTTTTCTTCCAGTCCAGCCAGTAATTTACATGTTAATTTACTACATTACACGGCTCGTATTCAGAGTTCCATCTGTTCAACGCCTCACTAGATTGCTTGTTCTTTTGAAAGAGGTTTATCTGGGTAACAGGAAAGAAATAATTTTATCTTTATTTCATAAGGAGAATGCTGTTAGAGGAAGTTTCTTTTCTGTTAAGACATAGAAGATAAGAGGATATACATGAGCCGCTGAGAAAGCAGTGGTGGAGCTGGAGGTGGGAGATACGCAAAGATCAACTCTGGTTTGATGGAAACATGCGATTAGTGAGATAAAATTCCCAAGGAACAGAAAGGGCTTTGGTAGCTGCCGCAGTAAGTAACTTGCAATGCAAGAGGAGAAAGAAAGTGGTCCCTGGACTTGATGATTAGGACATAGTATTGTTTGAAAAGGAAGGCAGTGGTTAATAAACGCTGCTCCGCTTGCGAGTTACTTGCCCTGTCAGGCAGAGTCAACAGCATGTACTTGTCATTTCTAATTATTCTATAGAAACTGATTTAACAATGAAAAACTGTCTGCCTCTATTATAAAAAAAAAAAAAAAAACCACTTACGGCACTCCTTTTTGCTAAGGAGCTGATCATCTCCGAAGAGTTATATAAATGGAACTTTTTGAAGGATCAGAATCTGAACTTGAGCTGGTTTAGGCCAAAGGGGACCCACAGCAGATCGGCAGGGTTGGAGCAGCTAGTCTTGGGAGGGCCAGTGATACAGTCACTATCCACTGCCCTTGGGTAGTCTCTTGTTTTGCACATTGGGAAAGTAAAGCACAGGAATGTTAGGAGATTAATTCACAGGGCTGGTGAGGTGGCTCCTTGGTAAAGGCACTTGCCACCAGCCCTGATAATGATCTTAGTCTCATCTCTGGAACCCACGTGGTGGAAGGAGAGAATCTACTCTCACAAATTGTATTCTGACCTTCAGATGTGCACCATTGCATGTACACACACACACACACATACACACACACACACACACACACACACACTAAATAACTGTAAAAACTTCTTTTAAAAAGAAAATTACCTCAAAGAGTCTTTGAGTCAGAACTAATAACAGCCTCAGATTCTTTTTTTCAACTTCGGGCTAAGTTATTCTAGGTACTGAATTAAAAGGAGGACTTGGCTTCGATTGTAACTGTTACTGGTTTCCAGGTCGGCTTCTTTGTAAACTGGGGTGTCTGATTAGAAACTCATTGCTGGTTATATCCTCAAGAAAACCTCGGGGCAGCAGCTCTAGGCCTATATTTAAAAGCTAACTTCTTTCTTCTCACAGAGACTCACAGGAAATTCTCCTTGGGCCAGCAAGCTTCTGCTTGCCCCAGACTTGCCTTCATCTGGATTATGCCTGGTGATCTCAGGGAGAACCCCACCTGCAGTGTCATAATGAGTGAGCCGGGGAGGAGGAACTCACTGACACAAACCTCTGTGCTATTATTTCCTCTGCCACGCTGGATTAAATAAAGGACCTGTTTCCTCTGCAGCCCCGAGGGAGAATATAAACATCTAGATACTTTCAAATACAGGCATCCTGCTTTTGCTCTGTATCTCTCAGCTTTAGCTATTACAAAGGGATTGCTGGGAGTTGGTAGCTGGCATCTGGAAGTCCATTATTTAGAAGCCTGAGGCAGGAGGATTGTTGTTGAGTCCCAGTCCAGTCTGGACTCCAGAGTGAAACTCTGTCTCAAAAACAACAAAGCAAAAGGTTCTCAACATGTGGGTTATGACCCACAAAAGGTCGCATATCATATATTTACATTATGATTTATAATGATATCGAAATTACAGTTTTGAAGTAGCAATGAAATAATTTCATGGTTGGGGGGGCCCTACAACATGAGGAACTATAGTAAAGAAACACAGCATTAGGAAGGTTGACAACCACTGATCTAAGCACTTTTCCTAAGGTCGCATAAGAGGCGAGTAGCCAGCATGGGTTCTGAAAATTCTAGTCTGTCATTTTAAAATATTGTTTTTATTATTGCATGTATGTATGTGTGCTCTGTGTACTCTGTGTGTGTGTGTGTGTGTGTGTGTGTGTGTGTGCGCGCGCCACAGCACATTGCAGAAGTTATAGAAGAACCTGTGGAAGTCAGTTCTCCTTCCACTGTGGGCTCCAGTCCTTAAACTCCAATCGTCAGACTTCTGTGACAAGCTGTTACCAGCTAAATCATCTCCCCAGCTGATAGGCAATCACTGTTTTCTGATAGCATAATGTGCTCCTTCTACTAACTCTGCTCTCTCCATTTGTCAGTCAAAGAGCTACACCAGAATTTAATAATAAGTGAGAATAGGGTAGAAAGAAGAGAAAATAATATTCTTTCACTGTTTTGATTTTTATGAACAGAAAAATTATATACCGTGTCTAGAAATAATAGAGAATAAGGAATCCATAATTGAAGCTGTAAGACAAGATATAAAACCTTCTGTTTCCTTTGGTGGTGGTTGTGTGTGTGTGTGAGTGTGTGTGTGTGTGTGTGTGTGTGTGTATTTGAGTTTAGTAGTGTAAGCAAGCTCACTGCATTGTAGAAAGGCATGGAAAGTAAAACACAGCAGTTTGAATTGCAGGAGGTACAGGGCCAGCTAGCTGTTTGCCCTGGAGCTTTATTTACACTAAAAACTTTAGGTAGTACACGTCCAAAAGCAGGTTTATCTTGAAGAAGCTCTCTCCCTAGTGATGTGAGAGGGTCACGTAGCCACGTGTGACCTAAAGATAAGCTTTCCTCCACAAAGCTGGCTGAAATCAAGAGCTGTTTTCAAATGTCATGTGAAATGCCCGTTTCGCAAGCATAGAACTTCTTTGGAAGAAATATAGGGTAGAAACGGTGAGAATTTTAACCCAAAATTAAACATGGGTTGAAAAGGAGGAAAAATTAATTTTACCTGTGCACATTGCTTCAAATAATAAAGCTGATTTCACATCTGTATATTCCCTTCACGGGGCATGGCTGTCTGGAGTCCATTGCTTAAGTCTCCTCCGATAAGGGGCAGTAAGGGTTGGACTGCCTGGCCTTCCACTTCACTTTTAGGACAATGACACTTAGTCATGGAATTGTTTTATGCAGCCTTGGATAGTGTTTGGATATTGCAACAAGCATACTTAGAACATAGCAAGCGTGCAAAGGAAGAAAACACTCCTCTCTAGCCCCACTCTGCCCTGCCAGTTCTGGTGCTAAAGGAAGAAGCCAGCCTCTACTTCCTGACTGTGTTTTCAGTTTCTTAGGCAACTCTAACAGGAAGGCCTGAGGCCTGACTATTTCCTAGGATATGTTACTTGATTTTCTTATCTGCCAACGATTCTAGTTAACAGTTCAGCTTCTATCTAATTCTACTTTTTGGTTTTCTGTTTGTTTGCTTGTCTGTCTGATTGTTTGTTTGTTGTGTTTTGTTGTTTTTCAAGACAGGGTTTCCTCTGTGTAGCTTTAGAGTCTGTCCTGGAACTCACTCTGTAGACCAGGCTGGCCTCGAACTCAGAACTCACAACAATCTGCCTGCCTCTGCCACCCCAGTGCTGGGACTAAAGGTGTGTGCCACCACTGCACAGCTTGGGTATTTTTTTATTCTGATTACAGTTTTCCTCCCCTAACTCCCCCCAAAGAACTCATCTATTAAAAGAAAGAAAGAAAGAAAAAAAGAATAAAAGTTCACACCAAAAGTTATCTATTGACTGCTGCCTGCCCAATCAATGGTGACAGAAAAAGTCATGTAGCTCTTCCCATGGTCATTAGGCTGCCTTCTGCTACAGATCGATTCTTCAAAAGGCCTCTCATCTGAGTTCCTGTGAAGGAGAGAGAAATGGCTCCTAGGTCCCTGATAAACTCAAAGTTCGAGGCTTGCCACATTCATTATCCCAGAGTCACCCTCTCTCTATCTTCTGTTCGTAGCCCACTCCCTCCCTTCTCTCTTTGTATCCTTTCATCTCAACAGATTTCTGGTGTTGTAAGAATATTAAGAAAGAACATCTAAGCATTCTAGTGACCTCTGAGCTTTCTGATGCTGGTCAAAATGCTAATAAAATAAAGAGCAGGCCCCAGGCTCTAAACTGACCTATTTCAGTAACAAAGCTGGGACTTTTCTTTCATAGTCATAGGAAAAGCTTATTTCCCTCTTTTCTCCTGTATGTATTTTCCTGAAGAATGTTTTGATCTCTAGGCCCAGCAAGCCCCAGTTCCTTCTATAGTCTTCAGCTCACCAGAGCCTTCAAAATTCAGCCAAACTCCATATACACTTCTTTCTTATTTAACTTTTGTTCTCTTGTCATGTACATGTATGTTCTCACAGCAGTAATAATACAACCTGTAAATAAAATGTAACTCTGAAAAACATTTTTGAGTATCCAGTTTTTCTCCTCTAAGAAACATATTTATGATCACAAAAGTAGACTTTCCAATACCTTTTCCAAACAAAACACTGAAGATATCTATACATCCTTCTTTTTATATATTTGTGGCCAGTCACATACCAAACTTATGATGACTGATAATTTATAGTTTTGAGATGATAGAACTCAGAAATAAGCATCAACTGTGTTAGAAAGTTTCTTCTTCCCTCTGTTCATTCCCCCCTTCCTTTCTTCTTTCTTCCTAAATTTTCTGTCTTCCAACAAACATCTGAAAATTGCAATGTGTAAGTGTTATGTACATTTGATTGGGTAGTGTCTGTTGGGTCACAAATGTTCAGTCCCAGAACTATTTCATGGTAGAGGGAAAGGCACCTAGGCTCAGTGATACTGTGTGGTGTGAATGGCTTTCCTACTAAAGTCCCAGCTTGGTTATTGAAATAGGTCAGTTTAGAGCCTGGGGCCTGCTGTTTATTTTATTAACATTTTGACCAGCATCAGAAAGCTCTGCCAGGAGTGTCTACCTCATTGACATTTACATTCTAGGTTGTATATTATAAACACACAGAGAAAGCTTTTGCATACAAAAGGACAGAAACACAAACGAGGGTCAACAGAGGGAGCTTGGAGAGAGAGCAGAGAAAGAAGGGATGTTAGACTCTAGGGAGAGAAGCTCGATGGGAAGAGCTTCCTAATATCTTCCATTGGTGTCTGCTAAACTAGAAGCATGAGCCATGCTGCTTGCATCTTGGTAGACTGAAGACAGAACCCTCTCAAGCAATAACACAAGGAAAGGACTGTGTCGGTATCGTTACCCTGAGCTTCTGGCTTACAGGATTTACACTTTGGTTTATTTAAACTATCACACAGTTTACATCTCTTGTGTACCTGTGAGGAGCATAGGTAAACCAGAAAATAAGAATCTGGCCTAGATTGCTGGGTGATGGTAGTGCACGCTAATCCCAGCACTCAGGAAGCAGAGGCAGGTGTCAGATCTCTGTGAGCTCCTGATCAGCCTGTCAACAGAGGAAATTCAGGACAGGTTCCAAAGCTACACAAAGGAATCTTGTCTTGAAAAACCAAAAAGAAAAAAAAAGAAAAAGAAAAAAGAAAAAAATCTGACCTAGGACTTTACTTGATGAGGGAAAGAGACCCAGTAGAATAGTTAAGTGATATAAATACTATAATACAGCAATATCTGATATATAATTCTATGGAACCTCTATCATCTATATATCATCATATATACTAGGCATTATCATGGTTACATCAGATGTTATAATTCCCACAGTGACATATACTATGTTCTGTTTTTCCACACCAGAATGGGAATACAAACTGTCCCTGTGGCAGAACTTAAACATTAACTAGAATTAAAACAGAAAGAATTTTTATCAGGTTTCTTACAGCCACACCTTGAATGCAGTGCAATAGAGATATTTTATTTCCTCTTGTAAACACAATGCATCAAGGAGCGGGAGAAGAGTGTTCTAGAACAGTTTCCAAACATAGCCGACAATAAAAGCCACCGTAAGGTACAGATCCCAGAGTTCTCTCTGGAGTTGCCTGTTCTGTGGTTACAGCATAATGGTAAGGAACTGCATGTGAAGATGGACTTGATCTATTTAGAAGAAATGCCTTGAGATCATGGGGAGGTGGAAACACAAAGAACATGATATGCAAAGACAATGCACTGCTTTGTGAACCTTTCCCAACCCCCTCTACGTTGGCAACATTGCAGAGAGGTATAATTAAAAAAAAAAATTAAATATCCTGCTCAGTTAGGAAGATATTTTCAGCAGCTGGATTTGATTTAAAAGCAGGCACAGTGAATTGCAGTTATGCAAATACATGCATCATATTTAATTTTTCAGCATATAAGTAGACCCTGGAAGTGGTAAAATTAAAAACACACAAATTTTAAAGTTAACCAAAATGATCTAAAAGATAAATTGGTACTAAAAATTCAATTCTGAGTAGAGGGGGCTGAAAGGATGGCTGAGAGCACTTGCTGCTCTTCCAGAGGACCGGAGTTTGGTTCCCAGCACCCACAAGGCTGGAGGCAGGCACAGGCACCCGTAACCCCACTTCCAGGGGGATCTGATCCTCTCTTCTGGCTTTTGTGAGCCCCCTCCCTCATGTGACATGTACTCACACGGACACATACATACATGTAGTTAAAAAGAAGGCTTTAAATTCTGACTAGAAAGGAAGCTACCATAGAAGGGAGAAACAAGGTGCTGAAGAAGCAAGGTGGGGTAGACAGAAGTGACTCAAAAGTGGAGAGGAGGAGGTGGGAGGAAAAGGGATGAGGAGAGTTTGGGGGATGGAGGAGAAGGAACAAAAGCAAATTCTGCTTGAAAATGTGATCATGAACTCTGTCACTGTGTATGGTAATTAAAACTGTTTCATTGAAAGTTAAATTCTGAGTTGGGCAGTGGTGGTGCACACCTGTAATCCCAGCACTTGGGAAGCAGGAGTAGTAACTAGATCTCTGAGTTCGAGGCCAGCCTAGTCTGCAAAGTGAATTCCAGGACAGTTAGGGCTACATAGAGGAACTCTGTCTCAAAAAACCCAAAACCAAATTAAAACAACAAAAGTTAAGTTCTGCTTAGTGATGCCAAGTTTTTTCTTTCCTATACTTTCTCATTCCTATACTTCAGTAGTAAACTTTTAATTTTTCTTTCAGTTTTCTTTTGACACAAAGTTGCATACTGTGCCTTACACTGGCTGGGAATTCACTACGTAGCTAAGGCTGGCCTTCCATTTCTAGCTGTCTTCCTGACTCCACCTCCAGAACACTTGGACATTTAAAACTTCTTAGAATAAATTTTCTTTCCAATATTGTCTTGGAAGATGAACCTAAGTACTGGCAATCATAATAAAAGCCAAATGTTTCTGAAAAGTCCGCTTTTAATGTTCCAGATCACAATCAACATAATGAGGATTACATTGCTTGGGTGTGTTTCTTCACTTCGCGTTTTTCAGTGAAATCACACATACTTAAGACACAAACATGCCTCTCTCCAAATTGCTATCATTAGCATTCTCCGTATAGGCTTGAGTGAATGGCCCTTTGTGCCAGGGATAATGAGGAGCACTGTGGGGATATAGACATGAGAACATACAATCCCTGCCTTTCCAGTTGAGGACACACTGACCAGAGTGTAAGGATGTTATGATTCATGGTATGAAAGCTCACAAAGTAGAGGGCTTGTCAGGGGGGAAACCTTCTGGAGAAAGTGGCTTTTGAGCTTGCCAATAGATCCGATTAAACGGCTGTATTGTCAACAGCCCTCAACCTTGCTGGAGAGCGTCACTGTTACTCTTCATCAATTATTTAGTGATGAGAGATAATTAATATTTAATGCTTTCCTCTGGAACGGATTTCCCCAATGAATTCAACTAAGTTGTTTGAGTCACTTATGTGTAAGTAAATGAGGGCTGTAAAGTAGAGGGAAATTGCAAAGTAACTCAATGCCAATTGACCTTGAATATTCTCCCTCTCAGGCTGACGTTTTAGTGGCTTACAGATGGGCACACTTTAATACTACATTATCTTCCTGGGATAAAAGATAAGATGAAATGGCTCATGCATGTAATGATGTTCACAACTTAGGTCTCAAACTGTGATAATGACTAAATTTCTAAAGCAGAGGGACTTTTCCTCAATCACTAGCTAAATATTTAACTGTTAGAAAGACTGTCAAAGATGGTAGTGCAGATAATGGGCAAGAAAGAAAACTTCAGGCAAGAAGTAAAAGTTACATTTTTAAAGTTCTGAAACTACATATGGCAGGGAGATTCCTAAAACCCTAAAATACAAGAGCGTAGGGAAATGTTTGTTTGCTTTATATCTCCACTTGTTTCTTGGTTTTTGTTTTTTAAGACAGGGTTTCTCTGTGTAATCTTGACTGTCTTGGAACTCGCTCTGTAGACTAGGCTGTGAATACCATTGGTTAATAAAGAAGATGTTTTGGGCCTGTGATAGGGTAGAGCAGAGTTAGGCGGGAAAAACTAAACTGAATGCTGGGAGAAAGAAGGCAGAGTCAGGGAGAAGCCATTGGAGCCCCTGCTAGAGGCAGACACCAGACAGAACATTACCCAGTAAGCTACAGCCATGTGGCAATACACAGATTAATAGAAATGGGTTAAATTAAAATGTAATAGTTAGCCAATAAGAAGCTAGAGGTAATGGATCAAGCAGTGATCTAATTAATGCAGTTTCTGTATGGTTATTTTGAGAGTCTGGGCAGCAGGGAACAAACAAGCAGCCTTCTTATTACGGGAGGCCAAGGATTTGCATTTTCTTCCATAGACTACTAAGTCCCATGAGATCTATGCTCTTCTCCATTCCCTACTTTGTTGATGTAATTACATCACAATTTTGATGAATCTTCAGTGTTTCTATTGAGTATGTAACTGCTTTTCACAGACACACCTGTCATGCAGAGCTATTTTCCAGATTACTCTTGTTTTCTAGATGGCTGCTTCAATGGTCTGATTTTCTTTGTTTTCCACACCATGTTTATATATTGAAATCCTAGTCTTCAAGATGATAGTATTTGTAGATGGTTCCTCAGAAGGTGATTAGATCTGTTTGCTTCCTCAGGGGGAAAAAAAACTCTTTACATGTGTGTTGTGTGCCACTATTCATGGGAAGACATGAATAAAGGTCTACTCACCCCAGAAAAGGAACCAATGACATACTTAAGTAAGGATATCACCAAAGTCCAACTTGGTGAACAAATGACTTTTACTGGAGTTGCTTAAAGAGCAGAAGTTATTCAATGACAACCTCATCACCAAAGACCCACCCCGGCATGGGTGATGGCCCATGAAACCTGGAAACTCGGAGAGAAGTGCAGTTTGCAGGAAGTTCAACAACTGGAGAGTGTCCTTTCCATGCAATTCTACTGGACTGAGACTCTTGTTGGCTGCCCAGCTTGTCTGAAAGTCTTGCAGGCAGCTGAGCTTGTCCTGTGGTGTCTCCAGTAGTCCTTGTAGGCAGAGGCTGCTTGTTTGTTCCTGGCCACCCTGACCTGAAATAATCACATAGAACTATATTAATTGCAATACTGTTTGGCAAATTAGCTCATGAATACTTTTAGCTAACACTTACATCTTGAAATAACCCATTTCTATTAATCTACGTATCACCATGAGGCTCATGGTTTACCAGTAAGGTTCTCAGGCGTCTGTCTCCTTTAGCAGCTACATGGTGTCTCTCTGACTCTGCCTTCCTTCCTCCTCTGCTTGGGATTCCTGCCTTACTCTATTCTCCCTTCCTCAGGCCAAAGAAGCTTTATTCATTAACCAATAAAAGCAACACATATACAGAAGGACTTCCTACACCAAATCCTCACTGCTTAGATTTGTTTTAAGGGAGAGACCCAGTGAACCTAAAGATCCCTAAAGATGCTCACTATCTCTTTGAGTCAGAGTGTGACGTTTGACTATGGCATTGCCTGGAGAATGAACTGGTTAAAAAACATCAGATT
>JAQHUG010000119.1:4740755-4752753 GCA_028555095.1 Dicrostonyx torquatus
AAAACCTTCCTTTTTATTTAAACAGAAAAGGGGAGGTGATTTGGGATTCCCCTCTGTATGCTGTGAATACCATTGGTTAATAATGGCCTGTTGATAGGGCAGAACTTAGGTAGGTGGGGAAGACTATACTGAATGTTGAAAGAAAGGAGGCAGAGGCAGAGAGAAGCCATGTAGCCCCACCAGAGACAGATGCTGGGAACTTTACCTGGTAAGCCACAGCCTCGGGACTATATACAGATTAATAGAAATGGGTTAAATTAAATGTAAGAGTTAGCCAATAAGAAGCTAGAGCTAATGGTCCAAGCAGTGATTTAATTAATGCAGTATCTGTGTGATTATTTTGGGGCTGAGCAGTCAGGAAGCAAACAAGCTGCCTCCTTATAACAACAGCAGAGGTATACCAGTTCCCTATCCTGACTACCATAGTTCATTTATTGAGAAAACAAGTAGCAAGTGGTGGTACATGCTCAAGATCTCAATACTCAGGAGGCTAAGGAAGGGAGAAAGTGGAACTCAAGGCCAGTCGCATTACATGGCAACACCATGTCTCTAATATGTATAAAACACTTGCATACTAATAACTTGCTTCTGTTTTTGAGGTAAATGCTGGTCTGCTGTGGGAAATAGACAAAAGGTTTTTATTGTCATATAACTAGAAATGGCATCAACAGATGATTCCAACTATTAACTATTTAATTGACAGATAAAGGTAATTTAAGGAGAACTCTTCTGAGGACATTAACATCTTTCATAGATTTCCTAATATTTGGTTGTATCATTTTCAAGAATTACTCGGTGGGTTATTTTTCCTCTGGAATAGAACAACTCATACAACTTAGATTCTTAAAGAAAACACCATGTCTCAAAATCGGGTATTCATTAGACATTTTCCTTGCGTTTTTCCTATGAAGGCATGAATAAGTATCGTCACTTTAAAGCCATCCATCCCACCTTCAATAACAGAAACAACTATATTATGTCCTGAGATACAGATAATTGACAGTAACCCTGTGTCCCCTTCCTCCACTTTGTTGAACAGCTTTCTTCGGAAAGTAGTTTTGTCTTCCTGTAGGAAAAGGCAATAAGAGCAATAAAATCTAGTTGCACTTTCATATTTTGTATTCAATAAAAGAAATACCTATCAGTAACGACTAGTTTCTATTAGTGTCTGAGTAATTATTAGTAAGTATTAATAAGTGTGCCAGCACAGAGGAGAACAAATATCTCTTCCAACAGCTGCGTTTCAGGATCAGAAAGCTCCTCGAAAATCTGTCTGGCAGTAGCCATAAAGCATTCTAAAGTTGCACGGCAACATTTCCTAAATTATGATCCCGGGTTCTCAGCTCCGTTCACATTTGGGGTCTCCACGCTGTGGACATCAAACACTGAGTTTTCTTTTTGCCCAGTCCACAGCAAGTGTGTGGAGAAGGTTGCTTTCCCTGCTTTTGGGGTACCCTAGGAGGCAGAGCCTCTGCAGTGTCCTGTCTCGTTGCAACGAACCCAAAGCCCGAAATAAAGACAACAAAAAACGAATTCTATATCTCAGGAATCTGGCGGGCAGGGAGGAATTCTCACTTAGGTGCAAGAGAAAAAAACTCAGTCTCTCAGCCCCAGCCAATCCTATGAGAGGAAATCTCGACACGCCTCTTTCTATCTTCCAATCAGCATCTACCTCAATAAGCCAGACCCACTGCCTTGGGTAAACCGATTTTTAAATTACTTTAGTAAGGCTTTCTTCTGACCGTCCCCAGTAATTCTAGGCCATTCCATGACTGTGCTCAAAGGAAGAAAACCGGACGTAACAATGACAAAACTAGTCAGCGTGGAATTCTAGAATCAAACCCGCCGGTTCTAAGGAGCAAGAAAAGGCATTCGGGTTGGAGGACTACAACCCCCAGGTGGCCGTGCGCGGAGGCGGCGCGCGCAGCAAGAGGAGCGGCCAATTCAAAGGCGGAAGGCCGAGGGTCACAGAACTTCCTGTTCGAACGCCCGCAAGTGGGCGGGACCCGCGTAGGCAGGGCGGCGGTTGAGTCGCAGGGGAGCTTTGTCAGCGGCGGGGGCGTGGCCCGCGCGGAGCCTGGTTAAGCGCGAGCGGAGAGGGACGTGGGTGACGCGTCTCCTTCCAGCTCAGCGGCGTGCGAGGTGTCGGGGCCCGGCCGGCCATTGGCTGTTGAAAGGCGACTACGCGGCGGCCGTTGGTCGCTGGCAGCACGGAGCGAGGGCTCGAGCGGGCGGGGCGGGGATGGGGAGGCGGTGGCGGCGACGGCCGGAGGAGGCGGGCGCGGGCGAGCGGGCGGACCCAGCGGCGGCGGCGGCAGTCCCCGGAGCGTCCCTGTGAAGCGTCCCTGTCCGCGTTGCCGTGCGCCTTTCGGGGAGGTCGGCCGGGAGGCGAGCCGCTGCGGAGCCGTTCCCCTAGCGCCACAGCCCTTCGGACTCTCGGTCCCAACCTCGCGCTCCTGCTCCGGCTCCTCCATCTTGGCCTCGGCAGTGAGTGCTGCGGGGAGGATGTGCCGCCTCCTGGCAGGGGGAGGAAGGAGGAGAAGATGAAGAAGTACCGGCGGGCCTTGGCCCTGGTCTCCTGCCTTTCTCTCTGCTCGCTAGTCTGGTGAGTAGCGGCGACCCCGCGGGACTTTCCGTGGGCACCATCGGGGAGAGGGAGCAGGTCGGGTCACACCCCCAAGTCATCTTGGCTGTTGGGGGTTGCGGGTGCTCCTGCTCCCCAAGCAGGGGACACAGCAGCCACCCGGCTCCTCCTCTTGAGATTATCGAGTTGTGTTTTGGAATTTACAGAGTCCGACGAGGGGTGGGGGTGGGGGAGAAGGGAACAGAGGGGATCACTTGGTGCCTTTGTACTCAGGTGCTCCCGCGCTGCAGATGGGGCAGTTTGGGTAGTGTTGAGAAAGCTGGCGAGCGAGTAACTCGATTTTACTGGCAGTCATTTGCTTTCGTTATGAGGTCAGGGCATGGGCGAGTCAGGTGTGATGCGTTCCGGACCTGTGATTTTGAAAACGTGAGTCGGCATGAGGGTAAGAGTACCGTATAAACAGTTCTTCTGGTCAGTTCTTGCGCAGTCTTGACCAGTTGCCCCTTTGGGACTGCTGTTCTTCAAACACAGGTCTTATGAAGCCCTTTTCTGGTTACCTTGATGGAGAAGGTATCACGGAGTGTCTACTGTAGTTTTTGGTCATGGCCTTTGGTACTGGGAAAGTAAACTAATCTGCCTCCTGTTCCGTTCTTTGTCTCTGAAACTTTAAGTTCCTTTTAAGCGTATCTCTGGTTTCTGAGGAGCAGAAATAGCTTCTGAGCCAAAGGATTGCTAAAGGTGTACTTGGGAAAGCCATTCTTTTTGAAGGAATTCCTGCGAGAATTCCTTCAGCGTCTTGACGTTTGGTGACCAAAAGGATGGCCTTTCTGTCGAAGTGATTTTGTTTCTTACATTAAAATCTAGACAGACTCTCTTATTTAGCTTCTTTCTTCAAAGCACTAACAATAATTCCGTTTTTATGGGTGTGTAATGGAATCCAGGGACTGTGAAGTTGTAGAGCTGTTGCTCATATAGAATAATAAGGGTGAAAAGAAATCTCTTGTCTGAGAAAATCTGACTGGAAGGGACTATATTTTGGAGAGCAAAATGTTTGGTTTCCTGTTTGTTATTCCGAGCCTTTTAAATACTCCTTAACAGAAACAGGTATCTGAAACTGGTGTGGGGTTAGACAGCAATTTCTTAGAGTTGATGAGCTTCTCCTTGTGGCCATTTTTTTTTTCTCCTCTCATCCAGAAGTTGTCTCCAAGTTGTGTTACCCACTTCTGTTTTGTAGATGGAGTGTTGTATGTTCATATTATAATAAGTTTCTGGAGTTTATCTCCTTATCCTTTTATTATTACTCATTTTAGTTTGATCTTACACTGTCATCGTTTGATAGATGTGATAAACCTGTTTTTGTCTTTCCTTAGAGTATTATAGATTTACCGTAACAGAAAAACAAACTGAGCCTGTCCATCTCATTCATAGTGGTTGCATTTTTTTTTCTTTTGCACACTGTTAATCGTAATTCTTGGATAAGTAGGACAGTGTATTCTAAGTGTGATTGTAGCATAGCTACAGAACAGTGGTGGTAGCCAGTATTTGTCAGCCATGCCAGGTATGTGACATGAGTACATTTTAGCATCTTTGTCAGCATAGCCCACTCAGGTAGGTATTGTTAACTTCATTTTGTATTTTACAGATGAGTAAGTAGAGAGGCTGAGTTAAGCTTGTAACTGAGTAACATGGCTAAGGTTAAGCAGCTATTACATTCTGGAGCTTAGATTTGAGCCTCTTTTGACTATAGGTTAGATAAGGCCTGTGTTATTAGACAGATATGGTACCATCACCTACTAGATACATCCACTCGAACATGTTATATAACTTCTTTGAACTTTAGTCATTGGAGTCTCAGTATGATAAAATTGATCTGTTCGTATCCAAGTTACTAGAAGTAAATGAGATAACACATAGGCCACTCTTTATAATAAATAGTAAGAACATTGTATTCATGTATGTCATTATAAAAGCATTCAAAGGTGTTTTTCTTATGTTTACTGAGTAGTAAACATTGTGACTCCTAAGAGTGAGCAGTCCATCTTGTTTTCAGTACTGAAGCTATAGTGGCTAAGAAGCCCCCTTGTTAGTTCCTTCTGCTGCTGTAACAAATTAACAAGAATTCGGTGGCTTACACGTAGTTATTTTATAGTTCTAGAGTGTGTGTGCAGAAGTCCAAAATCAGTCTCACTAGGTCAAAATAGTTAAGGAAGAATAGCTGGTTCATCCTGGAGGATAGGGGATTCCCATTTCTTTAACTTCTAGGGATTGCTTGTATTCTTTCTCCTGTCTCTTTCTTCAGCCTTCAACATCTGCTTATGAGTCATCTTCTTGCCTACTCTTTCTCCTGTAAGGACTTACTATATTGGATGTACTCTTGGTCAAATCTAGGAGACTCTTCATGTCTCAGAACTCTTAATTTGCTGAGGTCTTCAAAGTCTCTTACAATATAAAGAACAATGTTCAGATGCTGCAGATGCAGAACTGACAGTCATTAGCATGGGAAGTTGATCATCTTACTGAAGTGGAAGATGTGATCCATGCCTTTGAATAGATGTTCTAATTAGTAAAGCTGTGCATGTGCCTTTAAAATGTGTGTAATTTTTTTTGTAAATTATATATGTGTGCTAATAGTATATTAGTATATATAATTACATAAGTTAGGTATTTAAGAAAGTTAAAAATTTTAATATTACTGTTTGTTTCCATTAAAGTTGTAATTTTCAATGAGAGCTGTATGATTAACTAGATTATTTTATATCAAATGTAGATGAGGAATGGTTTATATTGGTTAGTCTTCTTAGCCTTGCTATTTTATGCTTGTAATACTATGTTTATTGACTGTTTTTTGAAAAAAAAATGTTGTAAGGGTTTATTTACTTAAAACAAGATAAGATAATCCTTCAATCTTCTTAGCCGGACACATGTGTAAACCACAGTGAATCATGGTATGCTGGAGGTAAACCCCACTGCTTGTGAACTTCCATTCTTCCTTTGGATTTCTGACTATAGGTCCTGCAGTTTTTGATGTGTGTCCAGCTAGCCCTTAAGATCAATAAATCTGTACATCAAATTTAGTAAAGGCTTGTTTTTAAATAGTAACAGATCTCTCCTGTCTGGGCCTCAAAGGATGATCTTGGAAGAGCTAATATTTAGACCAATGAGAAGAGCTTGACATTTAACCAACTCTGATGTATTTGACAAAAATATAAAGGTACATAGAAAGGACATTAGAAGCATCAAATGAAGAATTTGTATATTAGGGTATGCTTCCTGTTATTCTATCATAAATTATGTCTTTGGGTCAGTTATTTCTGTGAACCTCAGTTCTTGCCTGTTTATATTTTCCAAGGTGAATAATTCAAAGTGGGAAGCTTGTATTACAAGCAAAGGGAACATTTTTGTGAGGTTATCTAGGGTGTTTAGTAGGGATGTAGAAAAGTTTAAAAGGAAATGTTAGAAGTAGGTTTTTGAAGAGATTTGATTACTGTGCAGATGAACTCTGATTTTTAACCAGACAATGAGCAAGTGAAGTAGGTTAAATGAGAACAAAAGAGGCAGGCCATATTGATATTTTAGTTAGGTTACTATCAAATATAAAATTGATTGGCTGACAGACTTTGGAGGTGGTAGCTCATTAATGGAGATTCGGTAGGAGAGCATTGGGAGCTGTGTAAATTAAGATGATGGCCTTTCTTGTACTTAGACATATGTCAATCTAGTTTTCATGGATGGAAGAGGTTTTTTTTTTATCCCCCCCTTGGGTTATGATTATGATTCTATTTCTGTATTCTTAATTTTTTTCCTCTCATAATTTCTCCAACATCATTTTTGTTAATATATGGGCAGAAAAACAAGAAACATGAGCTATGTGTAAGCTTTTTCTCTTTTTTATTTATATAAACATTGAAAATTTCTGTTCTGTCTTTTACCTGGAAATTTTTATGAAAGATTGGGAGAAAATTGGGGTTTGTTCATGTATAGTCAGAGAATAGCATGTGGTGTTTGGAAGCAGTGTGGTCATTGTAAACAGTGCCAGATCCTAGCCGGGCAGTGGTGGCGCACGCCTTTAATCCCAGGACTTGGGAGGCAGAGGCAGGCGGATCTTTGAGTTCGAGAAAGCCACAGAGAAACCCTGTCTCGAAAAAACAAAACAAAACAAAAAAAAAAAACAGTGCCAGATCCTTCATAGGAGCTGGATGAACTAGGTTGCGTTAGTGGGAATAGATCTGTGAAAGGTGGTACATCTTTATGAAAATCTGTAGCATTTGTGTCCAGACACAAAAAGGCAAATGACTCTTTCTAATGTTCTTTGAATTATTTTTAGGAGCTGGAGATGTGGCTCATGTTGCCCTTTAAGGTTAGACATTAGAAGATATTTTAGAATGTAAGCAGAAATAAACTTGGCAGATAATAAAAAAAAAGAATCAAAGATATTAACACTTTATCTTTCAGCATTATCATTTCATATTTGTTTTGGACTAGTAAATTATTCTTTCACGTCTCAAGCTGAGCAGAGAAATGAACCCAATACATATAGTTAACGTTCTTGCACTTCTAATGAAAAGGGAGATGCTTAGAAAAGTACTAAATTGCTTTTTTCTCCTCCCAAGTCATCTTCAGTTATGAATATTATACATATAAATACAATATATACACGCTTATTTATATATGGAAATAAATAAAACACCCTGCTTGAAACAGTGATTTACACTTTTAAATTGTTCTTTATTGCCAGCTATCTAACACATAAAGCAGAAAACACAGTTTTTACCTGCATTACCTATTTTGTTTTCAAGACCATATTATGAAGGGTTCTCACAAAGTATAATTCCACATGTCACAAGGGAATCGGGAAATTGCTTTTGAGTATTTTCGGTATAAAAATACAGTCTCTTGGGTTATACTTGTTTCACAAATGGAGTGCTTTTTTGTTGTTGTTTTGTTTGCTTCTTTTTTTGTGTGTGTTGAGTATAAAGCCTTGGGGTTTCCCCAGTGCTAGACAAGTACTCTACCTTGTTCTGCACCCCATCCCAATAACTTTATTTTTGTGATGAATTATTAGCTAAAGTGATTTTTGTGTTTTACATACAAGTAAAAGTGACACCTAGCTTTATTTATCAGTGTTTTATAATGTTGGCAGGGTTCTTAGGTACTTAAACTGATTTTATAAACTGTACTAAAGTGCTATTATTATGTATGTTCTGATTCATTTCCTCTGGGTACTTTGGTAGCTTATTAAATAAAATAGGAAAATAGGAAAGGCTATAGATTAGTTTTGTTGTTGTCATTTTTTTGAGACAGGGTTTCTCTGTGTAACAGCACTAGCTGCCCTGGAATTAGCTCTTGTAGAACAGACTGGCCTCGAACTCACAGAGATCATCCTGCTTCTGCCTCCAGAGTACTGGGATTAAAGACAAGCGCCACCACTACCTGGCTAAGGCTATATATTAGGATTTAGAATATTCCACATTTTTTCACAAATTTATTTAAAGTAATTCTTTGTTAGCTACAATATATTTGGTAGAGAGGGAAACTGTAAATGTGGGACTTGAGCTTGTATTCAAGTTGCTTGTCATGATACAGGTAGATTCCTGTATTAGAGTAGTGGAAAGGGCTGATATTCATTTCATGATCATTGCAACTCTTGTGAAATATACAGCCTTTTAGTATGGACATTTTTATTTAAAGATGGAGAAGGAAGACACATAGACATTAAGCAACTTGGCCAAGTTTTCTTACAGCTAATTTGGGGTGGATCCAGAATCCAGGTACCTATGAGTTGTGAGCCTGTGTTCTCTTAACTGTCATTTTCTGCCTCTGTGCCAGTAGAAACTTGGACTAGTTTCTTTACCTCCTTTTTTGAAGACAGATTTCTTATTGAAAAAGTGCCTGGATGAGCCAAGAGAAGATTTAAGAGCACGAGTTAACAATCTGAAACCCTTTTTTGAAGAGCACACTTTCCAGCTGGGTGGTGGTGGCGGTGGTGGCGCATGCCTTTAATCCCAGCACTCAGGACGCAGAGGCAGCAAGATCTCTTGAGTTCGAGGCTAGCCTCGTTAGAGCAAGTTCCAAAACAGCCAAAAAAAAGAAAAAAAAGAAAAGAAAGAAAAAAAGTATACTTTCCTAGGATTTCCTACCTTATGGGTAGTTTTGTTTTTGTATTCAATTTAATGTTACTGGATTAAATAAACTCAGCTATTTTTATACAGCCAACATTCTAAAAATATGATTAGAATGCTAATGACTCGTTCAAAAAGCTGAGTTTCATAGTAGTTATTAAATGTAAAAAATAGGACTGGAGTTGCTAGGAAGGCTTGAATGTATGTGCCAGTTATAAACGCTCCTGTGTGAACAGGTGCTTCATGAGCTGAAATAAGATGCTCTGATGATGCTAGTATGAATGATGGCTAAATCTGTACGTGTGTGTCTCACTGCCTGCAGTGAGCAGGTGGTATTTAATTGTCAAGGGGAAAGAGTATGAGTAAATTGATAATGAATGGGTAGAAGTGGTAATGCAGTTAAACCTAAGGAAAAATGGCAGATATATTTGTGAGATTATGATAAATTTTATAAGTAAAGGCAAAGAGCTAGGTGATAACTATCCAACAAGGAAAGTTATTTTGAGAAGTTTTTGTTTTGTTTTGTTTTTTGACATTGTTGTGATAGATGTGTTTCAGAAGATAGACTTAACATGAACAGGTACTTTGAAACAGAGTAATTGAGTTTGCCACAGCAAGAATTAAGAAAGTGTATTAAGCACAAATTTTATGGAAGTAAATGATCTGGTTATGTGGTTGTGAAGTTGACCTGTAGTGCAACTGTAGAGTGAATACTAGCATTGAGCTAGTATTCAAAAGACTGTTGTAGTTTGTCTCTAACCTGCTCTTGTTGAGCGCTCCTTTCTGTTACTCATCTCACCGTCAGCGGATCTACCAAGGCTCTTTTAGGAGTCTGCCACACAAGAAAAGGTAGTTTATTGAAACATGTAGATGAGAAGATAAACCCTTATATCTTAAATTATTAATTTATGAAATAGGTTCAAAGAGAGAGAAAAATGTGTTTTTGTTGGTGGTGTACAAAAAGAAATGGAAGAGTTAATAAAAGATTGAAAGAGGAATGATCCGTTAGTTGGAGGGGAATGGACGGACTGTCTAAGCCCAGAATTGTGTAAGACTTAAAGATGCAGACCTGAGAGATAGAAGACTGGAGTTGTCTTCATAGAGGAAATTATTTTTAAAGCAGAATGTTTGACTTTTGAAACAGAGAACTGAGCTTCTTAGATAATAAGAGTCAAAAAATGACAAAGAGCCTTGAAGACCTTGTATGCTGCTGCCTTCCTGTAATCCCAGCACTTGGCAGGAGGGAGGATAAGCCAGTTCAAGGCCAGTCTCTGTTACATAGAGAACAGTCTTAGTTACAGGAGACAGTAAAAGGATAGAAAGGAGGAAACTGGAAACAAAGATGGAAAGACCTTTCAGATCACTTTGTCAACACTTAGTGTCTGATGAGGTTGAAAAGTTTGAAAACAACAGCACCTTGTTTTTTAAGAGGGAAGTGTTGATAAACTTGGAAATTGAAAAAGATGATGACTGTGAAGTGGCAGACATGCATTCTTACATATTTGTTTGGTAATCTGAAGGAAAAAGAATACTTAGAATATTTATAATAAAAAAGTTAATGGCTACAGTAGCCTTACACTTTTTATTTTAATTTTAAAAAGGATTTATTAAACTTTGTATATATGTGCATGTCTCTGTGTGGGAATGTGCAGTGTGAATGCTGTTGTATTTGGAGGTCAGAAGAGGACATGGGATTCCCTAGATTTAGAGGCTGTTGTAGATATGCAACTTGAGTTTTGGGAACTGAACTCTGGTACTCATGTAGAGTAGTACGTACTCTTAACCACTGGGCCATCTCTCCAGCCCCATACTTCTGATATTTTTCAGTCCCTTAATGAAATTTTTTTAAATATTTGCCTTAGGATGAAAATTTGAAGACTTAGTCCCAAACCTACTTTTGAGGCTTAACTTTTTATGTGTAGATTTCTGTTTTGTCCAGACTATACTGTTACCCTGGCACTAATTTATTTGGAAACTTTATTTGTATTTTGAACTGAAATTACTATAGAAAAAGCATTGTGTTTTGAGTTTTATAGGATAAATACATCTTGCACGATTTCTTAAAATATGCTATTTTAACTATTAGTGTCCAATTATTTCCAGCAGCTTAAAGTTTTTATTGGCAAAATTAGTAATGGTAGATTAAGATATAAGACATTGCTTACCTTGCTCAGTGCTTCTTCATGATGGATCACTGAAATTATAGATCAATCTTTAGTCATCAATCATTGAATAGATTTGATATATGGAGTATAGTGACTTGAAAAAATCCAAGACCAGTTCTATGTGAGTGGTGACTAGTAATTATCTGAACTTCTAAATTGAGAGGTTTGATTATCAGCAAGCAATAGAACAGAGTTTTCTCAGCTAGACTGAAAGGAGAAGGGACACATTGTGCTCTTACCTACAAAGGGACTAAGAGACCAAGAAGAAGCAAAGCAGTTCTTAAAAAACCCATATACATACATACATATATGTGCATGTATTTTGAAATTTTAAAGCCAAGCATTTGAAAGAAAAGTGTGTGCCTATTAAGCAAAGACTCTGGAAGCCAAATGACAGTTTGGAACTATTTCATCACCAGTGTTTAACCAGAATGACTTCCTTGTTATTTACTCATTTCTCATAAGTCTTGTATTACTTCATAGAACTTTGTAGTTAAAAAAAAACTTAAGTAATAATGTTAAAGACTAAAACCTGTATTTTTCACTGTTAACTTGAACCGTACTGCCCTAAATGAATGGCCAGCACTGTATTCCTGTATGAAGAATGAGGTGTGAATTTGGTATTGGAAGCATTCTTTAGCATGAGTGTTAACTACTGTTCTACATAGTGTAGATGATTAGATTCCTTTACATGCTTCGAATACAGTCCTATTGTAGTTTGGCTTAGGTATTTAGTTCTTGTATGGTTATGGCGATATAAATGCTGTTCACAGCCGATTCATGTTGTATAATCTGTTAGTTCCCTTTTTCCTATCATCCCAGAAATACTGACATGCTTTTACTAAATTTGTTTTTTTTTAAGTACAAAGTCTTTCCAGTTACAGTGTATACTTGAGACTTTTCCATTTTGCTACTTTTTTTTAAAATTGAAAATAAAGTTTTTTTCCCCCATACAGTATTTCTGATTATGCTTTTTGCTTCCCTTTTCTCTTTCCCAACTCTGCACCCACTCAGTTCTTTCTCTTATTAGAATACAAGCGGACTTCTAAATAATAATAATAATAATATAAAGTGAAAACAAGCAAACAAGAATAGGATGAAATATAAAACAGACTGGGTAGTGATGGCAC
>JAQHUG010000119.1:4777261-4797489 GCA_028555095.1 Dicrostonyx torquatus
GTACTGTTTATGATAATGATTAAATTCACATGGTTTAAATTTTTTTAAAAAAAAATTCAAGCTCTTTTATTATCTTCCATTTACTGTTAACATTGAACCTGCATTTTCAGTATCAATATACAAATACGTTTATCTACTTTCATGTAAATTAGTATATTTATGTCATGGTTATAGCTTAGAAGTATTTGGGCCATCCCTTCTTTATTTTTCATTCTTTCTGATTACTAAAATTTATTTATGTAACTCTACTGAGTATAGTGGTATATTATTTGTATTTTAATAAATAAAGCTTGCTTGAAGATCAGAGAGCAAACAGCCATACTAGAGAGTGGTGTCATACACCTTTAATTTCAGGACTCAGGAGACCGAGGCAGAGGGTTCTCCGAGTTCAAGGCTGCCCTGGCTATACAAGATTGAATCTGTCTAAAAAAGAGAAACAGCTCACACAAAGGTGATCCCAGCACTTGGGATCACAAGCCTTTAATTTAGTTCCAGCACTAGGGAGGTGGAGACAGGATTGATATGACTGGGCAAAGAGAGAAATATAAAGAGGAAGAGACAGGAACTTAGTGGAGTATGGAGCATTTCTGGATTACCCTTTTGTTTGTCTGAGCCTTGGTAGAGGTAAGATCTCTCTAATGACTTGACTGCTTTGCTTTTCTGATCTTCAGCTTGAACCCCAATATCTGTCTTTGTATTTTTATTCATCCTTCAACTGATTTAATGAGTCCTCGCTAAATGGATATTTGGATTATTTGTAATCATTTCCCTAGGGTAAGCAGTATTACTGTTAGCTGCCTGTGTGTTAACATCTTGTATTATATGAATCCCAACTGACAGACTGAATGACTGACAGGACCTCACTTGGTAGCATAGGCTAGCTCTGAATGTATTTTGTAGCCCAGTCTGATTTCATACTCAAAAATTTTGCCTTTTCTTTTTATGCACTGGGATCATAGAAATGTACTATTCTGTCTAGCTTATACTTATAAATATTTTAATTTTTGTGACTAGATTTTCTGTTCTTCTTGAGTTACCTTTTGTGGTAGTCAGTTTTTCTTCTGTAATATAAAATGCCTTAAAAACAAACAAAAAAAGCCAAAGGAGGAAGAACTTAATTTCACTTCAGTTCCAGTCTAAGGATCTATTATTTTGAGCCTGTTCATGATGAGCAGGAAGCAGAGACAGGTGAAAGGTCTGTGGGAAAACATAAATCCTCCTAAAACACAGCCTCTACTTTCTTCAAGTAGGCTCTATGTTCTGCTAGTCCATTTAGATCTAAATTCATCACCGGATAAATCCATTGATGAAGTTAGAGTGTTTATAGCCAATCATCTTTCAAAAACGTAGTAACTGACAGCTAAGCCTGTATGTAGTAAGACCTTACACTGTGGAAATTGTAGATTTAAACCTCAACAGTTTTTGATAAATTACATATTGTAGAAATAAATCAATATTTTCAGTTTTATAATAAAAATTTTAAAGTATTGCCTTTCTTGCATTAGAGAGATCTATTCTTTTAAAAGTAGTATCTAATGTTTATGCTTTCACCTTTATCTTCATAAAGATCTTGTCATCATTTATTTCTTCTGCCATCTCTTCTTCTTTCACAGACTTGCCTAAGTCATGAATTTTATATATTTAGATTTGTAAGATTCCTGTACTATATAGATGCTTAATAGAATATATTGAAATTGGATTTGTTAGTATAGTTTTATGTAATATTCTTTTAAATTTATACATTGTTCTCTCTGAGAAAACATGAGAGATAAGAGAGATATAGTATCGTGGACCATCCCCAATAAAAATACATCTTACCAGCGTAGGGGTGTGGGGGTTTTGAAATATAAGTAAAGAATATGAAGATGCATGAAAAATATAAGAACATAACCACAGAAAGTACTGGGAGGGCATTCCAGTGAATCCTGAAAATTGCCCTCATTTATTTTTCCATACGTTTTTATACTCAGTACAAACGGAGTGGGGGTAGGAACAAAAGACTTCATGAACATGATACAAAGGACAACTCAAGCAGTTAATCTTTAATGAGACATCAAATCATTAACATTCAGTTGTTTAGGCAGAGAGGCTGCTCTAGACCAAGTATCCTGAAGGCAACCACTCACCAGGTGACCTCATAGTTACAAAAGAAGGAGCATGTTTGCATATCTTGACCACCTGTCAGGATGACATGGACCCACTCATATGGACTATCTTAATGTCAAAAGTATTAAGTAATCACTTCTTGAGTTGGGACATGCAACTACACTTGTCAGCCACTTAGAGCAACCTCCGACTCTCTGACCATCAGACAAGGTGGAAATAGGCTTGCACTTTTAGGCCTCTATAGTATAGGTATAGTGAAAGATTGAAAAAAAATCTGATAAGCTATAGTAACCAATGTACTATTTTTTTTTAATATGAGGCTTTTTATTGGGGATATATAGTTATTTATGTTTTCCAAGTGAATTGACTTGGTGCATTTACCTGAAATACCTTTATATATAATATTTATGATATACTAATACAGTTTTTATCTTTGAAACAGGGAAACATTCTATGTAAAAAATGAGAATGGAGAAATTAGCTTGGTCTTAGAGAGATTAGAGGTACAAGGATCATATCTAAATATAATAAAAGCAGTATACAACAAGCCAACAACTAGCATCAAATTAAGTGGAGAGAAACTCAGGAACAAGACAAGGCTGTCCACTCTCTCCATAGCTCTTCAACATAGTTCTTGAAGTTTTAGCAATAGTAGTAACAACATAAGGAGATCAAGGGGATTCAAATTGGAAAGGAAGAAGTCAAACTTTCATTATTTGCAGATGATAGTGTACATAAATGACCGCAAAAACTCTACCAGAGAACTCCTAAACCTGATAAAATACCTTAAGTGATGTGGCAGGGTACAAGATCAACTCAAATCAGTAGCCCTCCTATACACCAAAGAATAAAGAAGCTGAGAGGGAAATCAGAGAAACATCACCTTTCACAATAACACAAATAACATAAAATATCTTGGGGTAACACTAATCAAGGGAGTGAAAGACCTATTTGACGAGAACTTTAAGGCTTTGAAGAAAGAAATTGAAGAAGACACCAGAAAATGGAAAGATTTCCCATGCTCTTGGATAGGATCAACATAGTAAAAATGACAATCCTACCAAAAACAATCTATAGATTCAATGCAATACCCATCAAAATCCCAACACAATTTTTCACAGACCTTGAAAGAACAATAATCAACTTCATATGGAAAAAAAAAAAAAACCAAGATAGCCAAAACAATCCTATACAATAAAGGAACTTCCAGAGGCATTACCATCCCTGACATCAAATCTATTACAGAGCTACAGTAGTCAAAACAGCTTGGTATTGACATAAAAACAGAGACGTTGACCAATGAAATCGAATTGAAGACCTGGGTGTTAATCTACACACCTATGAACACCTGATTTTTGACAAAGAAGGTAAAATACAATGGAAAAACGAAAGCATCTTCAACAAATGGTGCTGGCAAAACTGAATGTCAACCTGTAGAAGAATGAAAATAGATCTGTATCTATCACCATGCACAAAACTCAAGTCCAAATGGATTAAAGACCTCAGTATAAATCTGACCACACTGAATGAACCTGATAGAAGTGGAAACATACTTTTATGACCTTATTTTTTCCCTAAGTAGTTGTATGTGATATCTTACCATATTAGTAGGCTTCTCACATCCCCTCCTTTCTGGTGTGTGTGGGGGGTGTCTTTAAATGATAGCAGTGAACCATTGATCTTAATGGACATTTGCTGCTTCATTGTCAAGGAAGACCATAAATTCTTAACCTTTTCGGCTTAATATATATTAGGACAGACATTTTTGCTTCTTTTCAATAACCTTTGCAAAATGTTAATTTAAGGGTGACATTTGGGGCAGTGTTACCTTCAGATAATTTTAAGGAGTATGTTGCTGAATTGACTTTCATACTCTTTGTATATCAAATTATTCTTGTCAGTTTATAACGTCACATGAATTTTTTGTAAAATTATTTCATTAAAAGGTAATTTTAAGATGCTTATCCTGATCAAGACATTTTTACCAATGTGTAAGTTAGGTTACTAATGCTACTCTATCATTACATTTTAGTAACTTGTAGATGTCTGTTTTTACAGATGTTTAATATGAACCAGTTTGGTTTATTTAAGTAATTGTCTTATTTTCTTTTAAAGGTTTGTTATTGAACTTTGTGAGCCAATTCAAGTCAAACAGTTTGATATTGCAAATTATGAGTTATTTTCTTCTACTCCCAAAGACTTTCTGGTTTCCATCAGTGACAGGTAAATTCTTAAACTATTTCTTAAAGAGTCCATGATAGAATTTCAGAATAAAAATTAAATGCACATGCCAGTCGGTTCTCTTATATCATTTTAGTTTTTACTTTAATATCCGTTTATAGTAATATTTTAATTGTCGGCTCATGTTAATCATTTATCTTAGCTCTTGTAATATACAGTCTATTATTTTACTCCCTCATAAGCTGAAGACACAGATGGGCGTTAATTTGCTTAAGTCACATGATTGGTTATTTGGGAGAAGCAAGATTCTAATCTAGAACTATATAACTTTTAATCATTATGTTTATTGCTTTCAAATGTTCTTTAAAACTTACTAAAAACATGCTTCATTTTATATCACAATGTTTATTTTTGGTGAAGTGTTTTCAAAACGTTTTACTTGCATGGTTATGGAAGAAATGAAAATCTTAAAAAATTAGAGAACTACATTCTGTTCCTAGTAATGAAAATTTACTATTCTTAGCATTTTAATACATTCTTTTCAGCTTTTCCTGTATATTTTTTATTCCACTAAAATGTGTCTCTTCATAGTTCTTACATCCTGAGACTATTTTGTCCTTTAAGCATAGCAATTTTAATTAGAATTTAATTTTATCTGACAGTCAGGGTTTTTATTTGCTCCACAAGTACTTTAGTGTGCTAGTGATTTGCCATAGGGGTTGTTGTGATGTCACTAGGCGCTGCCATCAAAGAGTTCCAGTGGTCTTTGTTTTCTGTACAGTCATCATTGTGTCTGTACAGCTTTTGAAAGCTTTCTCAAAATTTCTTCAGAATTTCATCTACTGTTTTGTTATTAACCTTTTATTCAGATCACTCCCCCAATACTATATGTGTTGGATGATCATACCTAGCTCTGAAAATTAAAGTACGCATATTTTTTTTAAAGATGAGAAGAGAGAACTCAGTATTTTGCGCTCTTTAAACATTACAAACCGGTGTAGAGTTTGAATGCTAGATTTCCTTTTAAAGAAATCAGCAATGGAGGATGTCTGTTTAAATACAGTAAGATGTTATTGTTCCTTGTCTTCGGTTTGTTAATATGATTGTTCAAGTAATCCTTTTCTAGGGAAGTGGAACTTGTCAGTTTTAAAAAAAAATTAACTTAAAGGCCTCTTTTATTTAAATTCAGTGTGCTTAACATGAGAAGAAAAACTATACATGATATATTTATTTTTATGTTTTCCAGATATCCCACAAATAAATGGATCAAGCTGGGCACTTTTCATGGTAGAGATGAGCGGAATGTTCAGAGCTTCCCTCTGGATGAACAGATGTATGCAAAATATGTGAAGGTAATCTTTATGCATATAGAACTATGTCTTTCCTGTAATAAAAATCTTGTAGTTATTCCCCCTGCTCATTTAGAAATCAGAGAAACAAAGAGGAAATTTATAGCTTAATTCTATTTAATTAAATACTTCTTACTAGGCTGTATTTTTTTATGAGGCAGATGTTACTCTTACATTTTTATATTATTGGTAACCTAGACCAAAAAAATTTATTTCTGGCTCTAATAAATGCCAAATTATAAGTTTTGTTTTGAGGCTGAGTCTCTTGTAGCTCACCTGGCCTAACTGACTAGGTACTTTGAAGTATAGTAGTGCAGTACCATGCCAGCATGCTTTAGCATCTGTAAGTTGTCATCAACCTGGTATTGTATTCTATTTTGAGACTTAAAACATTGCTACCATTGGAATCTTTTAAGTAGGTCTGATCTGTTTTTAATTTTTAAAATGTGATTCAATTTTATTTTCAATTTATTTATGACTCCACTTTTTATATTCAGGTTGAAGCATTTTATGCTCATTTAGCAGTTTCAGATAAAAATTTAGACACATAACTATTCCCATTGCTTCCTCCACCAACTGTCTTGAATTGAATTTAAATAATATATGGAAGTTTCTGTGCCTCTCTTTCTTACCCCCCTTTTCCTGTAATAGAAAGTAAGATATGTATCTTAAAGTACCATAATGTTAATAATAAGGCTGTTTGGAATTGCAGAACTTCTAACTTCTGTTCATTCTTCTTTAAATTGTAAGAACTTCTAGCTACTTGATTTTGTCTTCTGGGATTTTACTCTCTCTGTTTAAAGCATGACTCAAATTGATTTCTACTAATGGGTAAACTTGTAGTAGTCCTAATTTCAGTATGAAAGTGCTAGATTAAGTATTGAAAATGCAGTTGATAATTTCAGTATAAAAATTGCCATGTGAAACTCCCACTTTTAAGGAAAGAAACTGTATAGAATGTTTTTGAATTGTTTTATTTGGAAAACCCCTCTTTAGTAAAGACAAGTCTAAAAACCATTTGCTTGTGATCTGTACAGTGATCAGTGCTGTCTATGCACACAAATTCTTATCTGGGTTTCTGCTCCTCTAAAGGAACTGAATACAAATATACACATTACGTTTTAAAATTTCATTTTGTAAGAAGCATCTTTCACTTGTGTTAGTTATATATGAAAAATTTATACTTTCCCTGAAACACATTGTATATAATATTTTAAAACCACCAGAAACACTTCATAGTAAACTAATTTGTTAATCTATACATTTATTTATAGATACATACATTTTTGATGGCAATTTAACATTGGTTTTAGAATCCTTTTTTAATCTAACAGAAAACAATAGCAATGGATTTAGAGATAATTTCACTATTAAAGCTAATCTATTACATGTATTCAGATTATGCTTTTCAGTCATTATGGTATTAAATGGAAATTATGACTTTTGTTTCTGCAAAGATTTAAGAGTACTACAATGTTACCTGTCACAGTGTGTTGCCTTCTACACTTAATACCATATGGGTGCGGATACTTAAGTTACTTATGGCATGTTATCCAGACTTTGGAACTGATTCCTTTTTCTTTTCCTTTCTCTTGCTTCAGATGTTCATCAAGTACATAAAGGTTAGCAACCTTCTCTTTTGCAATATTGAATAACAGAGCATGGCATATTAATACATTACAAAAGAAATTTTCCAAAGCTTTACAAGTATTGATTGGGGGAAATGACTTTACTTTTAGAAATGCTATAATGAGAAGACTGAGTATACTGCTAACCTCACAGATGCACTGCTGGCTTCCAGGTTCATGAACTTCTATTTTTCAGGTGGAGTTATTATCACATTTTGGATCAGAGCACTTTTGTCCTTTAAGCCTAATAAGGTAATAAAGAACAAAGCAAATTATTTCCTGTTTTTACAAGTGATATTAAAAAAGCTAATGTTTTAAAGTAAAGAGATAATTTTTTTCTTATATGAAGTTAATACTGTAGAAATATAGGGTATTGAGCCTCCATTTAAATATATTTTAGAAAAATACCAAGATAGTCTGAAAAAAAATTATTTTTTACTGTTTTTCTGTTAGTTTACTTTCTGTTTTATTGTGTTGATAATACATAGAAGCACAAATTGGTCCTTATATTTCTAACTGCTTTGTTACATTTATATTTTAATGAAGTAGTCGAAGAATAAATGTAAGAAATATATTTTGATTGCAAAAGCTAGTGTTTGTGACCTTTTTACTCATGAGTTGTGAAGTGATGAGCCTTAGTAACTTCTATTTTAATGCAAACCTGTAATGAAATTGTTACTAGGGTTTTCGGTACTAGCATGGTGGAAGAATATGAAGAAATTGCTGACTCCCAGTATCAGTCAGAACGTCAAGAACTATTTGATGAGGACTATGGTAAGTGATTTTAAATAGGTGACTAGCGGGATTTTTCTTTCTTTTTCTTTTTTGTAATTCAATAGTAATGGATTACATAAATCAACAATTGTGGTCACTTTATTTTATTGTTTTTAGCCCTAGTAACCAAATTTTTCTTAAATCATGTTATAGTGTGAATGCTTTGTAACTTACATTCCAAAACCATCAGTGAATTCTTTGCATTTGGGACTTTTCTGTAACACCAGCGATATAAATTTTGAGTATTCCCAATTCTGGGCTTAAGAATCTGTTAAACTTATATGATACTGAACCTAGCAGAAGTCAGTATTGAGTTCTTTGCTTTGCCCTGTGCCGTGGAGAAAGTACATTAAGACCTCAGTTTTTTAGAAGCTCCTTTGAGTCTGGGTTTAATCTCCTGAGTACTTTGTTTACTCAAAATGGTATAAAATGTAATTTGAGCAATTTCAAGTTTCTTTTGACATTTTCCTACAAAAAATACAAAGACATTTGCTAAAGGTTGGAAAAATGTTAAAAATATGTTTAATACTTTTGAGTCAGCATTACATGTATTTTCCTTGATTTACAGCGGGTATGTGGACATGTTTTAGGTTCATAATTAATATTTACTATACAGTGTTTTATACTTCAGTTAACTGACAAAATACAGGGACTTTTAAATGCTTTTAGTAGAACTAGTTCTCATTAAAATTATTTTTGTCGTCTCTTAAAATAGATTATCCACTGGATTATAATACTGTGGAGGATAAGTCTTCAAAAAATCTTCTTGGTTCTGCTACAAGTGAGTATTTGGGGTTTTCTATTTATATTATTAAAGTCTGTTTCTCTTGCTCTTCTTCTGACAGGCTGTTTGTTGCAATGTAGTTTAGAATGCTTATACTCCCACTCTTGAATTATATTAGCTTTTGGATGGACTTTCCATGGAAATGAAATATAGTAGATGAAAAGGAGGAAAATGTAAGCCTCAGATATCAAATTTGCCTTAATCTCTTTGTAGTGAAGAAAGGACTATAAATTTCTTGGGGGAAATTAAGAAAGCAGCACACCAATAAATTTTTTGTGAATGAAGGCTTAGTAATCTATACTTATACCTACTTTTCTGCTCAATTGTAAAAATATAAAAGCTGTTTCCAGTGTGCACCAATAATAGTAATACTATGATATGGTGTTTTTGACGATAAAGAAATGACTAAAATATCTACTTGGTGGTTTAGTTTGTTGTTCTGCCAAACTAGTATGAACCTAGGGGTAGGCTCGCTAAAGATACTTTTAGATAAATCCTACCCACTGGAACATTATTTTTGTGGTTAATACAAAACTTAACAAGAATTTTCTATTTATTTAGAGATTAATAACTGAATAACTAAAGGTCATACCAGTGTGTGTGCAAACTTTAATAAACAGCTTATATGCCATGCATATTGAGTTGAGTCACTAATTCTTTTCATCTTCCCTTTTCTCCGATCTCTTTCCTTCTCCATGGAGGATTATAAACTTTAGCACTCTCCTAGGGATGAGAATAAAAATACTAAAAATACCTGGGAGAGTAGAACCCATTTATGTAATGTTCATTATATATTAGTTATACTTCATTTATATTTATTGTTTTCTTTCATATGTGAGGGTAAGCACTATAGCACTGAACTAAAATCCTAGCCTCTGTTGATAATTTTTGGCTTTTTAGGTTTGAGCAACTGTTCTCACTTAGGATCCATTGTTATTCTATTGCTGATATAAATATAGTGCTGTAATACAGTATTATTCTAGGGTTTAAAAAAAAGATGATATGTTATATATCTGAATTTTACTATGATTTTAAGTATATATTTGTGTTACGTAATAGTCATCATTCTTAATGATGTTTAACTAGTTTTGAGGAAGCATCTTTTTCTTTCTTTTTAAACATGGTTAAAACCAGTCTAAATGATCTTTAGCTTTTAATGGTTACCAGAAAGGAGAGGGCACAAGGGAGGTAGTTTCTTACCATAGTTTTAGGTAAGGGAAGAAAACCCTGTTAATAGTCTGTGTTTTATTTTTTTCTTCCTATGGGATTTGTTCACAGCTACCATTAAAACATAGTTATATGCCAGTGTAGGACATTTCCCTGCTTGTAGTCTTTTTCTGTCCATATACTGTTTTAATTAATTATATATAGATCATTATTTTGGTCCAATTTTTTTTGCCTTTCTCTTTGATAAATGTGTTTCTTGTTAACACGTTCTTTTCCTTAATGGGTTTTGAAAGGCAATCTATTTAAACCTTTGTGTGTTCTGAGTATTGAAAGAATTTACATAGTGAAATGATAGAGACAGGGAGATGTTACCTGATCTATAGTATGGAAATTAACTTTTTGAAATGACACATACCTCTTAAAGTTTCAAAACGAGTGCCCATGAGAAAAGTCTTACTTTACAGTCATGAAGTTTACTGACCTGGTCTGTATAGTCTTCTCTAAAGAAACAGGCTTGTCTTTGAACCTGACTAGTTACATCCTCTATGATAGGATATCTAATAGTGTAAGAAGTGCACAATGTGTAGAATTGTTCTAAAGAACCGTGTTTAATATCCAAGTTTTGCAGTTCTAAATGAGCTTGAAATTGGGCTTATGAGGAGCCCAGCATTTTGGTGCTGAAAGTGGACCTATGACCTTGAGCATGTTAGGCCAGCACTCTATTACTGTACTGTTATCTTCCCACTCTTTAGATTTTTGAAGTAAAATCGGTGTAGCCCAGGTTGCTTCAAACTTGCCATTCTCCTGCCTCTACTTCCAAAATATTGAGATTAGAGATGTGTACCAACACACACAAACTTTTCCTTTTTAAAAATTGTACATAGTCTATAAAACAGAATTTTGTAACTTTGCTCTTAATAGAAACTCCTTTTTCCTTTATCTGTTGGGTACGTATCAGTATCCTTTAATTGAGATACTTCAAACCAGAAGTATTTCACAGTTTAGATTTCAGAATATTTGCGTTTGCAGAATGAGTTATCTTGAGGCTGGGATGTAAACATGAATTTCTGTTGTAGCTTATGCACATAGCTTAAGGTAATATTATACAGTATTTTTAGTGTGTCTGACTTTTGACTATGATCCATCATATGAGGTCATATTTGAAATTTCATACTTTTGGAAGAACTGTTAGTGCTCAAAAGTGTATTTTGGAGCATTTTGGCTTTCAGGCTTTAGAGTTTTGGAATTAGGGATACTTACCCTATAGTTACTGTTCACAGGAAATGTACATCAGCAGACATGCTGGATACTGTAGAATTTTACTATTACAAAGGGAGAAATGGCTGTCATAGAGCAGCATATGTGCATGTCCATTTTGACAGCTCTATGATTCTTGCTTATCTTTTATATCAATAAGAATTCTCCCTAATGCTTCTGCTTCACTGGGGCTTTGTCTTGTAGATTTATTAGATGGCCACTACTTTGATGTTATAAAAGCTTATCTTTTATCTTAGATACATGTTTTACATTTTATTGAAATCTCTATATCTCCTAAACACACATGTACAGGTTAAGGACAAAATGCAGTTTTTAAGTCAATATATTTAAATTTTGATGTGGTAAAATACAATGGTTTGAAGTACTTGGTTACTGAGTAAGTGGATTTTGTGTTGCCATTTTTTTGTGTTCCTATAAAGAGGAAATAGAAGTAATCGGGAGGGAACAGAGTACACATAGAAGGGGGTTGTATTTTGGTTAGTTTGTTTGGAATATTGAAGCATAGACAAAAACTCCCCATCTCTGCATTGTAGACTAGAAGAGAGTTTGTATTCTCTAGCCAAAATGCCATCAAAGTATTGGAGACTCAGCAATAATGTAAAGGTGTTTGGTCACTAGGAATGTTTCATTCCTAAAGGAATAATGTGGAATAACTCAGAGAAATGAGGGAAATAAATCCAGGATGGGATTGTGCTTGATGCTACTGCTTTAGTAATTCTAAAGAGATCTTAGTGGCTTATGATGACAAAAGCTGCCCACATTTGGCTCTAAGCAGGAATGATCAGAATGGACTATTCACAAAGTTGTTTTGTCTCCAAAGACCGAGAGAGAGAGAGAGAGTAATTTTCTATGAACATAAGGAAATTGTTTCTTTTAGTTAGATGAGCTGAGAAAATAGAAATCTCTCAGATTTTGCTTTTTTTTTTAACTAAGCAATCTCCTAAAATGATGACAGATAGGTCTTTAAGATGGAAATACTGTGTGTCTTACTGTTAAGCTGTTAATAAAATTAATTTCAAAATAACACAAAAATAAGTTAATGTAGGTGTTTGTTTATTGAATTTTTTAATGACCTAAATTGGAAATCTGAGATACAAGTTTGCTTTGAATACATGAGAATATAAAGTTCAAAAATTTGATTTTTGTAAACCAGACAGATGTGACTGAACTTTGGATGGCAGTGTAAGCAGAGGATAATGTCCAAAGGGTGGTATTATTGGCATTCAAAGTGGGTTCATAAAGAAGCAGGAGTTTCCATTCTTGATGAGGTTTGTGAGGCGATGGGCCTTATCATACCTCAGTTAAGTATCGTCTTAACATGTGTGACAAAACAGGTCTAGGGCTGTACTTCTCTGTTCTACTTCTCTGTTCACCAGCTTGTCACATCCAAGGGCAAGACATTTAAAAGTGACAAGCCTTTGTGTTATTCTGATGAATATAATAAGTACATTTTTGTTTCATATTCAGATGTATATCAAAATTACTCTTACTTTGGGGTCCCCTTTAAAGAAGTCTTTTTCCCACCCTGTACACACACATGAGTCTGTGTGACCACACTGAGCTGGCTTGCAGGCTTCTTGATGTGCCTTCTCTTAGTACTTTTCACATCTTTGATTTTCATTAAAAGTATCTTGCAGACTCGATGATTCAATTTTATGATGGGTCTAAGATAGATAAACTTGGGAGGCTTAGTACAGCCTCTGCCTACTCGGCGCTTTAATAGAAATGCATGAGAGTAAAGAACTAACTACAAATGACAGTTCTTGGAAGACTGGGGAAATTCCTCTGAAATATTGTTACATTATTAGAAGACTTCACACTCTGTCACCAGATTCTTGTGGAATTCTGCCAATTTTTTTGCTTCTCATGTATTATATATGTCTTAATATAGAAGTGGAGGTTTATACCGCCTTTATTTGTTAGCTAAATATTCCCCACTGGGGGATTGGGGGCAAAAGTCAGAACAACCAACTTCACAAATTGTTCTACATATTAACTTTAGTTTTGACTTTAAAAAGTTTGCACTTTCCACAGAATCAAAGATATTGGGGGCTTTATACAACCCACAAAACATTGTTTTGCCTAATTAGTTTTAAAAGTCATCAAAGAAATTTAATTGTGTATTACAGTTTTATGTAATCAATAGATAATTATATGATAATATAAAATTAATAATAGTAAATTTCTGCATTTCTTTGGATAATAATCTCATTTTATTTTTACCTATGTAGTCACTCTTTAGAAATTGCTTTGTCTATATAAGTTTTTTTAACTATAGAACCTTTAAAAAACTGAAATATGAATTTTGAGCATCTCATTTTTTTCATGTTCCAGTCCAGGCTATATGTTGAACTGTAATTGAATTTTGTAATGTGCTAAAGACAGTATTTAGTAAAAGAAAGGATATTTTATTTTAAAACCCTGCATTCAAAATTCCTTCTGAACATTAAAATTTTAACTTACTCTGGTTAAAAATCTGTGTCCTTTATTTGACTTTGATAGGAAATACAACGGTAACTAACCCAAAGAAAAAGGCTTAAAGACCTTTATGGACTTTTTAAAAATTATATTAAGATTTTAATGAGACTGTTTAGGTATATTGGTATTGTTTTTCTGATTGAATTCTGTTTTAGATGCCATTCTAAATATGGTGAATATTGCTGCTAATATTCTGGGAGCAAAAACTGAAGACTTAACAGAAGGTACCTAATCATTTTATGCATCTTTAAAATAGCTGGTACTTCATGGATCCTTTAAGTTAGAAAAAGGAAGTAATAAACCAACAAAATAGAATTTTCATTTAGAAATGGAGAGACCATTGAAAAGAACTTAGCAGTCCCCTATTAATCATCATTAATTGAAATTCACAGATTCTTTTGTTAATGAAAGATCTACAGCTGCATAAAATTCATGAATTGATCCCGGCCCCCTCTACACTCCTCTCTAGCCCTGGTAGAACTGATTCAACCCAGATCATCACATCTGCTATACCAGTACTCTTCTACTGAGCATTATACCTAGGCTTTAAATTTTTCTAGTTTTGAGGCAGGTCTTATTAAGTTGCCAGACTGGCCTTGAACTCAACAAGTTCCTCCTACCTCAGTCTCTCAAGTGCCTGGATGGTGGTGGGTGCTACCACCCTGCCCAAGTGAACTGATACTTGATTCTTCCTAGCTATGACAGTAATAATTCCATGCCCTCATCTCTTTCCTGAGAATTTGAAGTCCTAGTGATATTTTGTATTGGGTTTTCCTTTGTGTAGCTGAAATATTAATGTAGTAAGCCATTTTTTCTTTAGAGAATGGCAAATAATATTAGCAAAGAATAACAAATGGAGCCTTTTATTTTAAAAAAAAAAAACCACAAGCCAAGTGTAAGCTTAAAAATTACCCATTTTGCTTCCTATTTTCTAATAACTTTCTGGTCTAGAAGCATATTAATAATGTAAGATTATGCAAAATTTATAATATCAAATAAGTTAAGGAATAACGTTCATTCTTTATAGTTGTAATCGTGTGCAGTCATGTCTTTCTAAGAGAACTTAGATTTGAAAGAAAAAAACTCCTTAGTAGCAAATATGTTTGACCTTTTTCTCCCCCTTCCCCGAGAGGCTAAAGCTCTTTTTAGTTTGTTACAATAAAATATTTTATGGTACAACTTTTAAACGTTGAACTCAAATGTGGGCATCTTTCTTAAAATAGGAAATAAAAGTATATCTGAGAATGCCACTGCCACAACTGCACCTAAAATGCCTGAATCAACTCGTGTTTCAACTCCTGTTTCATCACCTGAGTAAGTTATATTGTGACATTAGTTCTATTAAAACAGAACTGAGTGTATTAATACAGAAAAGAGCTTGTAATATATATGCAGTCATTTATGAGAGCCTGAATCATAAGACATCCCTACAGCTACTTAGAACTTCAGTTACTTCTTTTCATTCATGTATATGTGTATTAAAAATAACACTGCATTCCACACCACATGTTGGTTGTTTTGGTATTATGTATTATTTTCACACATTGAATCTTTTTTTAAGAAAAGTATTTATTTCCTGAAGGTGATTGTTCTAGGCTTGAGGGTAGATTTCAAAGACTTTTTTTTTTTAAATTAAGTTTGAAAACATTGTATATATGATATCCCTAGGGTAGCCAAAATACCTAGAGCAGTGGTTCTTGAATTGCATTTGTCACCCAGCAAACTAAGCTGTTCTCTTTCTCAAACTGATTGTATGTTGTTGGTTTTTTTCCCCAGTGGCACACTTTGGGCAGTGTTGTGTATATAGGCAACATAAAATAAAATATCTTCATTTGGGGAGCTTTCTTATCAAAGACAGTATAGGTACATATTATTTGTAGGTACATATTATCTATAGTAGACAATAAATTTAGTTATTTGGCTGTTGGGTTGTGGTTATTGTGTAAAATCTGAAAAAGTTTTTTTCCAAAGAACTCTAGTAGTAGAGGGGCGTATATAAATTTGAACTATTTCACAATAGTAGAAAATCAGAATTGCAATGTGTATGCTTTGATACCCAAGCAGCATGTTAATTAAAAAATGATTTTGTGGGGCTGACAAGATGGCTCAGTGGTTAAGATTACTGGCTGCTCTTCCAGAGAACCTGGGTTCAAACATTCCCAGTACCTACATGGCAGGGAATCTGACACCATCAGACCAATGTGCATAAAATTAAATAAATTATTTTAAAAAATGATTTTGTGCTTTGAAGAGCAGAGTGAGATATTTATATTCTGAAAGTGGCTGAAAACATTTATTAGGTAGTTGGAGTGAAAAATATAGCATATGTGTTACTGATTCTTAAAAAGTCCTAAAATATGTATTAATGATAGAGACATTCTTAGTATTTCTTATTATCTGGGGGTATAATTGCAGGTTTTGATTTATTAACTAGGCTTCTTCAGTTAACTTTTTGATTTTTTAGGACAGAGTTTCTCTGTAGCTTTGGAACCTATCCTGGAAACTAGCCTTTGTAGACTAGACTGGCCTCAAACTCACAGAGATCTGCTTGCCTCTGTTTCCCTGGTACTGGGATTAAAGATGTGTGCCACCACTGCCCGAATTAGCTTATTTTTTAGCAAATTAAGCAAGATAATTTTATTTATATGCACATATATGTGCACACATGCAATCATGAATATTTGAAAGGGGATATTGTTGAGACAAACATGATCTCCCTATGTAGTTTAGCCTGGCCCCAAACTTGTGATCCTCTTTGCTCTTTCTCCCAAGTACTGGATTTATAGGTACAAGCGACCACATTGACTTTTATTATATATCATTGCATAGTAAGATTTCTTCATTTGTTTACTCTAATTTTTAAAAATGATTTTAGAGTAGTCACTTGGTGAGATAACAAAAAAGACAGGACTCTATGCACAACATTACTAAAAGTTATAGAAAGCTGTTATTTTCTTTTTCTATGCTTAGGGTTTTTTTTAGCTGTAACAGACTAGAGTATGTACAACAGTATATAACTAAACATTTTCTCCTTCCTCTTTCCAGACTGCTCCTTTTTACTGTCATAGTTTGTTCAGTAACTAATAGATGATGTGCCCTTGAATATGTAAGAAATATAATTTGGTACTAAATGGATCTAAATGGCTATAGATAGCTCTTTCTAATTTTTTATCTTAACTGGTTAGTATTTTGCTCTCAGCAAAAATAAAAGTCTTCTTCTTAAATGTTCTTTATCTTTGCTTTTGTAATTGTGGTGACAGAAGTCTGTACTTGGAAACATTTCCTGGTAGTAATTTTTTAAGTAGGAGATTTTGCCTGTAAAGATAATTCAATTTTGGTATTCATATTGCCTGAGTTCTTCAGGTTTTTCATTTGTTTTTCAAGATTGTACTCAAAAATCATCTTTATCTCAGACAGAACCATGGGCACTGTAACTTTCTACTATTACTCCACCCTACTAGGCCCAACCACAAAGACCTACTCTAGAGCCAGTGGTGAGGCAGACTTAATGACATTGTTGGTTTTTTATGAGCCAAGACTTTTTATTAAAGTGGTCATATATTTGTCTTTTAGTAAGAAAACTAGCTCAGATGATAAGATTGTATTTCCTGGGCTGGAGAGATGGCTCAGAGGTTAAGAGCACTGATTGCTCTTCCGAAGGTCCTGGGTTCAATTCCTAGCACCCACATAGTGGCTCACAACCATCTATGATGAGACCTAATGCCCTCTTCTGGTGTGCAGACAAAATGTAGCCCAAACATGGTATGCACAATAAATAAATAAATGAATAAATAAATTAAAAGTATAAGATTGTATTTCCTTAAAAGCAGTCGTGTGTGTGTGTATGTGTGTGTGTGTGTGTGTGTGTGTGTGTGTGTGTGGCAGGGGAGCGGGGGATCCTCACAGCATCTACTGAAATGTCACTGAGAATTTGAGCTACCTTCTACAGATGATATTAAAATCCTGGATTCTAGTTTTAGCTCTTGGGCATCTTAATGTCTAGTCTGTAAAGGGTGGTAAGGCTTGCAAAGAGTATGTTACGGAAAGTACACTATATATGCAGGCAAGAGAAGTATTCACTTATTTAGAGTCAAACATTAAAAGGAAGCAAATTTGATATGGTAAAATACAGTGGTTTGAACTACCTGGTTACATCGTAAGTGGATTTTGTGTTGCCATTTCTGACTTACTTTTTTAAAAATATGAAAAAATATTTTATGGGGAAAACTCAGTACAGCTTTGTACTCACCATTACTTCTGTAATCCCAGTCTTTATGTTGTGCTAAGACATTTTCCTTAAGCTTATTTTAACATTAGATTTCTAAGTGATATGTAATTATATCTATGTGTTTCTAGATATGTACTCAATGAAGTCCATACACAGGACACAGAACCATCAACCTCAGATACTCCAAAAGAAAGTCCTATTGTACAGCTGGTTCAGGAGGAAGAAGAGGAAGCAAATCCATCCACAGTGACCCTTTTGGGCAGTGGTGAACAAGAGGATGAGTCATCATCCTGGTTTGAATCTGAGACACAAATACTTTGTAGTGAACTGACCTCAATTTGTTGCATTTCTAGTTTTTCGGAGTACATATATAAATGGTGCTCATTTAGAATTGCTCTTTATCGACAACGCAGCAGAACTGTTATGAGTAAAGGAAAAGATTTTGTGCCAGTTCAGCCATCGTCACTACTTCCAGTGGAATCAGTAGAGGTTTCAGTATTGCAGCCTTCCAGTGGAGATGTGGACAATGAGAACATGGAAAGAGAAGCTGAGACTGTTGTGCTTGATGACTTAAGTAGTGTGCACCAAAGTGATTTGATAAATCACACAGTGGATGCAATTGAAATTGAGCCAAGCCATCCTCAAACTCTTTCTCAGTCTCTTCTCTTAGATATTACCCCAGAAATCAATTCACTGTCTAAAGTAGAAGGATCTGAGTCTGTTAAATATGAGGGAGGACATACACCATTACAAGTAATGCCCCAAGAGAGTTCTGTTGAGTCTGATGATGAAATGGAAAAAAAGCCTGAGAGCTTTAGTTCTGTAGAGAAGCCTTCTGTTATTTATGAAACAAGTAAAGTTAATGAGGTAGTGGACAATACTGTGAAAGAAGACATATCCTCCACAGAAGTTATCATCAGGCTCTCTGAAACAATACCGCTACCTATAAGCACAGCCACTGTGCCAGACACTCAAGACGGGGAAGCCAAAATGAGTATAGCTGATACACCAAAGCAAATAGTAACTCCAGTTATGGATCCTTCATTGCCTGAAGGAAAAGAGGACGATCAGTCTCCAGAAGATGCCCTTTTAAGAGGGTTACAAAGGACAGCTACAGATTTCTATGCTGAATTACAAAATTCTACAGACCTGGGATATGGTAATGGGAATCTTGTACATGGATCAAATCAGAAGGAGTCAGTATTTATGAGACTTAATAACCGTATTAAAGCCTTAGAAGTTAACATGTCTCTCAGTGGTCGCTATCTGGAGGAACTTAGTCAAAGGTAAGCTTTCTTATACACAAGCACAACCCATTTCACTTGGTAAGTTTGGTAGCTGAATAAGATCTACAAAGACATTATTATGGTAATGTAATAAGGATGATTTTAACTGGAAAAAGAAGACAAGCCACTTGGATGGTGGTCATAGCTTTTCCAGAATTGCTATCTGTTTGGTTTTTATAAGTTCTTAGTGACATGCTGTTATTATTAGGCTAATGCATTTTCTATATCACACTTTTTCCTTTAAAATTTTTGTGTTCTTACTGTGTTGCTGAGATTAGTCTTGAGCTCTTAGGCTTATGTGATGTTATCAGCCTCTTGATTAACTGCGACTGTAGGTGTGTGCTAGCATATTCAGCATCGTTTCTTCTGTTGCTTGACTTCAGCGGTTTTTACTGATTGCCAGAGAGAACATGGGAAAAGTACCTTAAAGGGCTTGTAGTGCATCTGGACCATGTATTTAAGAGTTTAGATGTATAAAGATAAGGGAAAATCAGACAAGATTTCAGCATTCATATATGCAGACAAAATATGCAGCATTTATAATCAATACATCTTTTATGCAGATCACAAAATCAGTTCCTTTGTCATAATTTATATCCTTTATTCCTTAGTGTCAGTACACTTACATAGTGATTAAAACTCCAGGCACATTCTTCTTGTTTTTATACCTGTATTCTGTAAATGTCCAATATCTGTCCTAGAATTGGGCACCAAATATCTAGAGTTCTTGACATACCACTTTTTCTTTTCCTTCTTAATTTGAAATGCTACTAATGAGATGTCAGTAAAATATAAGAGAAAATATTTGTTCCTGGTCTTTCCTCACTGTACTTCATCCCAAAGGAATCACACTAAATTTTTTAAAAATATTTATTTATTTATTTATTTATTATGTATACAATATTCTCTCTGTGTATATGCCTGCAGGCCAGAAGAGGGCACCAGACCTCAGACCTCATTACAGATGGC
>JAQHUG010000119.1:4800154-4819385 GCA_028555095.1 Dicrostonyx torquatus
AACCCACCTATGATTGAGTACATGTGATAATTGTCTTTCTGTGTGTGGGTTACCTAAGATTCTTAAGGGTTTTATATTTTTTTTAAAAAAACTTTTCATTAAAGTTTGTGTTTACCTATTAAGATCTTTGTAAAACTACATTTTAAAAGAACTTAGTGCTTTTTCCAAATTATATGTTTTACTATAATGTGGTTAATGTACAGATGAAATATAAAGAAAAATGATAATCTTTTGTTATAGGATCAGCGACAAACTGAAGCCATCCACTTGCTACAGGCACAACTGACCAACATGACACAGCTTGTTTCAAACTTATCAGCAACTGTAGCAGAATTAAAACGGGAGGTAATTGTTCAACTGCTTCTGCTGTAAGACACTGTGCACCTAGGAAGGTTGTCAAGAAGGGCAAGCTTATAAACATGAACATGATAGTTCAAAGCTTGAACCAAACAAAACTGTTACATAGAAGTTTTTCAAAATACCAAAATGCATTATTTTACTGTCTGAGAACTATACTATGATAGTCTTTTGTAAAACATGACTTTCATTATTTGGTCTTACTTATAAGGCAGGTACGTTAATTCTGTTAGGTCTTTTGAAAAGAAACAATTTAGTTAATTTTCATTCTGGGCATTGGAAATCATTGCAAATCAATTATTAAGTAAAGAAATTATGGCTTCTCAATAATGCTTAACATGTTGAAAAATTCTCTTTTGCTGCCCTGTTGAAAATGGTCTGTTTAAGGACAAGAACAGAAACAGGAAAGGAGCATATTAGGAGGCAATTGCAGTAACTTAGGTGAAGTCAACTTGGACCAGGATTTTAGAAGTACAAAATAGTATAATGTTAGTTGAATTAAGTATATATGTAAAAGATAGAAAAGTGAGCCTTAATGAAGGTATATGTAAGGTTAAGGAATTGAGGTTGAGTCTGAGGGGTTTAATATGGAGTAATATGTAGTGGGAAAGGCTACATGTTAGCGTGCTTATCCCTGACGAAGGGAGTATAAATGGAAAGACAAACTACATGTTAGCAAAGCATTGTAGTGTTCATTAGATGGGAAGAAACAGCAAGAACAAACGTCTAATTGTTCTTATGCAGCATGCTCTGTATTATTGCTTAGGAGCAAATTGACTTTAAAATTACTCATTCTCTGAATTTTAGATTCCATTGTACATCCTTTAAAGTACTTTATTATAATTGTTATTGTTTATCTTTTTAGGTTTCAGATCGGCAGAGTTACCTTGTTATGTCTTTGATTTTATGTGTTGTCTTGGGACTGATGCTTTGTGTGCAGCGTTGTCGAAACACTTCTCAGTTTGATGGAGATTACATTTCAAAACTCCCAAAAAGTAATCAGTATCCAAGCCCTAAAAGGTAAGGTTAGCATCATAGATCACAGTTTTCTCCTTTCATCCCTTTTTCTTTCCCCTAAAGAAATGCTGAGAAAATAAAAGGACATCAAGTAATTCCTTCTTGAAATCAGAATATTAAAAACATCCTGGTAGCAAGAGGTCACTCTATTTATACTTGGAGATAACTTTATCAAATAATCGAGAGAAACTAATAATAAATGCATGAAACCTTTGAGTCATTTTAGTTGAGAAGGGTATTCGGATGTGGGCTTCAGAAATGGAAGAGAATCCACATTGTAAGATACGACCATTACAGATATATTCTACTCACATTAGCAGTGTCTGGTGTGTTAATTTAGGCTTGTTCCATGCGTTATGCGGTTCTCTGAATCCTCCATTTAAATGGGTTATACAATAAGTTAGATATCATATACTCATTGTATGCAATGTTTTCTTTATGTATTAGGTGTTTCTCTTCCTATGATGACATGAATTTGAAAAGAAGAACATCGTTTCCCCTCATCAGATCGAAATCTCTGCAGTTTACTAGCAAAGAAGGTAGATTTCTGTGACTATGATATATGTGTTTATGTGTATATCTATGTAGTATGAAACTGTCTTCTGGCATATGTATAATGTACATGCTGTGTTTGTGACCATCTGCAATCAAAAACTGAATCAGAGTTATTTTTGTGTTTGTGCTAGTCAAAGCCACTCTATCATTTTCATACTTTAAACCTCTTTGTTCCTTTGCAAGCCCAAAAGGTGGGAGGGGGACTTAGTTTTAATTAGCAATGAGTAGTTTTATTTGCACATGCTCCTGTTTAGAAGTATTTCTTTTTAGAAAGGGATCTTTGAGAAAGTTCAGCAGCTATGGAAAACCTGAATGCTCAATGTGCTCCCATAGCATCCTGTGCTTTTCTGCCTCCTCTTCTTGTGCAGGTAGGACCCTTTTTGTCTCTAGTTTAGGACTTTTGAGGCACTTTCATTGTCCCAGAGTTTATAATTGGGTTTCATTCAAGATATGCTAACATTTGGGTGAACAGATGAGTACTGAATAATTATTTCCCTGATTTATTTTCTTTGTAATTAGTGCTTATTAAGAAATTTAACAATTTATCCTTATATAAAAGGTAAAATAGCCAGTTATTTATATATTTCATTTAGGTGTGCTTTCTGAATAACAGCTGTTCTCCCTTTCTTTAGGATTTTAGAAATTGATCAGAATGTTTCCATTGTTATGTCTTGCAAATAATCACTCCTGAACCTGACTAGTGTAAGCTTTCTATACTTAATCCAGTCCATGTGCAAGCTTACATAATTTTTACAAACTCAGTATGCCTGTGTAATCCAAATCCTAATTAAAAAATGGAGTGTATTCTTTAACACCTCTAAAACTACTTTGTGCATTTTCCCCTCCCAGTTTATAGCCAGTATTTTAACACCAAATTGTTATGAGTCACCATGCTGTCTAATTTAGTTCATTCATTCTAATTCTAGTACAGCATTCCACTGTACAGGTGCTGCACATTAACACATTTACCTTGGGACTGTTTTCATTTTGAGACTGTTACATGTCTTTAAGCCAAACCATACATGATCTGCCAACAGAAATGGAAGTGGGAGTGCTGGATCATAGCATATGTGTTAGCTTTAGTAAATATCAACACATGGGTTTCTAAGTGTCCATCAGCTTTGGATGACTTCTTCCCAGCTTTTTCAGTTGTACCACATTCTAGTAATCACTTAATAATTTGGGTCTTGTATTCATTCTGATTGGTGTGCATGCATTTTGTAATTGAGCTATATTCATGCAGTTGGGAGGTAAATTTGTTTTCATCAGTTCTAGTCTTATTTCAAATTAAGTGAATTAATATATTTTATTATTTTTCTTCTAACTTTAAAGACAAATAGAATAGGCTTTGTTTCTGATAACAGAATTGCTTCTGTTTTAAACAGTGATGTAATCTTGACGTATCCTTGCTTCTAAAGAAAGTTGAGGACAATAGGCAGGAAGGAATTGACTTTAGTCCTGATTCTGTTATTCATTTCTTTATTTTTCTTCAGTTAAAACTCTTAGGGCATTTATTTAGTCTGCCTTGAATTTTCCCATTTTGTACGTATTTTAACTTCTTAGCTTAGAAGGAACCATGTCAAATTGTTTTTTTTTTAAAAAAAAAAAAAGATTTATTACATATACAGTGTTCTGCTTGCATGTATACTTGCAGGCCAGAAGAGGGCACCAGATCTCATTACAGATGGTTGTGAGCCATCATGTGGTTGCTGGGAACTGAACTCAGGACCTGTGGAAGAGCAGTCAGTGCTCTTAACCTCTGAGCCATCTCTCCAGCCCCCCAATTTTTTTTTTAAGCAACAACATAAAATGTATCATTTTAAGTATGAAATCCAGTAATAAGTTCACATTTTTGTGAAACAGATCTTCAGAATATTTTTATCTTAGAAATCTGAAAATTGTGTCTGTTGTCTGTAAATAACTCTCTCAGTGTCCCCTCTACCTGACCTAAATACTATTGTAGTTTATGTTCCTTTTCATTTAAATACTTAAATACTCCATATTCATGGTGCTGTCTTGGTTTTTCTGCACATGGTTTATTTTATATAACATACCTTCAGGATGCATCCATGTTGTAGTATGTAATATGATCTTTTTAAAGCTGAATAATTGTCTGCTTTGTGTATATTCCACATTTTCTTTCCACTTTTTTTTTTTCCGTTTCATTTGTGTATGCACTCATGAATAGCTACATGTGGAGGGCAGAGGGCAACTTTGAGAGTCAGTTCTCTCCTTCTGCCATGGACTTATGGATCCTAGAAATCAAGCTCAGGTTGTCAGATTGATTCGGGTGCCTTTTTTTATTTTTATTTTTCCATTCAAAAATTTCCACTCCCCCCCCTCCCATTCCCCTCCTGCTCTCCCACTCATCCTCCTCCTTCCCCTTCCCCAGCCTTAAGAGAGGGCAGGGCACCCTGCCCTGTGGGAAGTCCAAGGCCCTCCCCGCTCCATCCCAGCCTAGGAAACTGTGCATCCAAATAGATTTTGGGTCCCAGAAAGCCAGTACATGCAGTAGAAACAAGTCCCAGTGCCTTTATCAATGGCTTCTCAGTCAGCCCTCATTGGGCCACATTCAGAGAGTTTGTTCACATGCTTGTTCAGTCCCAGTCCAGCTGGATTTGGTGAGCTCCCATTAGCTCAGGCACACTGTCTCAGTGGGTGGACCAACCCCTCGAGGTCCTGACTTCCTTGCTTATCTTCTCCCTCCTTCTGCTCTTCAGCTGGACCTTGCAAACTCAGTCCAGTGCTCTGATGCGGGTCTCTGTCTCTATCTCCATCCATCGCTAGACGAAGATTCTATGGTGATATTCAAGATAATCAGTGTGATTATGGGGCAAGGCCAGTTCAGGCACCCTCTCCTCTGCTGCCCAAGGACCTAGCTGGGGACATCCCCGTGGACACCTGCGTTCCCCTCTAGAGCCAAGTCTCTTGCCACCCCTAAAATGGCTCCCTTAATGTACTTATCTTCCCTGCTCCTATATCCACCCTTCCTCCATCTCAGCCCTCCCACTCCCCCAAGTACTCCCCAATCCTTCCCTTCTGCCTTCCCACAATCCCATCCCCACCCCTACCCCCACCCTTGGGTGCCTTTCTTTATCCAATAAGCCATCTCATCAGCTTTCTGTCTTTGCTGCTAGGAGCATCCCTGTACAAATACCGCTTTGACAATCCTACTGTCAGTTTGTCAGGATATGTAGCTGCAAATGGGATAGCTAGATCATATGACAGTATTTTTCATTTCTTTTTGAGTAATCTCCATACTTTCCATAGTTACTGTACTATACCCAAGCAATACTGTTCCATTGTTTCCATATTCTTATACATCTTTTTTGCTTTTTTCTAATAATAGCTTTCTAATATATGTGAGATATATTACTGTTCTTTTATTAGCATTTCTCTGATTCATTATATGTGCTTGAATATACACACACACACACAAACACAAACACTAGCATATAAATGTAAATGCCATATATTATTTAAAAATATTTTCTCCCTTTCTGCACAAAGCTTTTATCTTATCCATTTTGTTTTTATTATCAGTGTCCTAACTAGGAAATCTTTATAAAAATCTGAGCCCTAAAACTTTTATGTTTTTTTGTCCCTAGGTTTATAGGCCTAGGTCTTTATTCCACTTGGTGTTGAGTTTTGGGTATGACATAAGGGTCCTTTTCCCTCTGCTCAGTTTGCTGAATAAATTATCCATTTCTCACTGACAGTAGTCTAAGCACCCTTCTCAAAAATCACTAGACTATATGCCTCCATACTGAGATGCCCTGTTATTAAATGTGTATGAACTTATGACCAGTATGTCTTCTTGGAGTCATTATATAATTTTTATTTCAAGGTCAAAAGTCTGCTTTGTCTCAGATGAATGTAGCTGCTCTTTATTTTGTATTTAAGTTATATTTCTGGGTGGTAATAGTTGGATCTCATTACCCAGTTGACTGGCAGTCTCTGTTAATCGGTTTATTTAGACCATTGATTTTAAAGATGGTTTTGACTTAGTTAGAATAGTACCATATTATTGTTTTTCGTTTAAGTTTAAGTTTGTATTTTTGTCCTCTATTTTATTTCTAATCTTTTTGGGTATAATTGAGCATTTTGCCTGATTCTTTTTGTTAGCAGATCCAGCATAATTCTTTATAGATTTACTTTAATGATTGCTTGTTTACAGTATGTATTTACAGCTAACCCATCTCCACTTTTCAAATAAAGCCATACCCTTTCACAGATATGGTTATAACACCAAAGTAATACTAAATTCTGCCTCCCATCACATGCATTATTATCATTCATTCCATTTATACATATACATACTTAGCTTATACACACACAAAATCATATTGGTATTAATTTTAATATAATCTGTTAACCAGCTAAAGATGAGGAAAAAATTGAGTTTTTCTTATTTCATTCTAAACTATTACTATTTCTTGCAAAGCAGGTCTGTGGGTAACAGAGTTCCTTCAGTTTTGTTTATGAAGATCTATTTTTTTCTCTTTTGAAGAATGCATAAGCAATATAAGAACTACATCTGATTTTTTTCCTCCTCAAAAACCAGAATTTCATTATTTCACATCTTATTGTTTCAGATGTTGCTTCTGTTTTTTCTTTCTTTCTCTGCCTTCCTTCTTTCCTTCCACTCATCTTCTTAATAAGCTTCTGTTTCATCCTGTTGAGATATGCCGTAGTTAACGACCATAGGCTTTCTTTGTAATTAGTAAAGGTACATGGGTATGCAATTTTCTTTGTAAGAGTAGTTTAGGGTGTTTAGCTTAAGTTGTTGTGATGAAGTTTTCTGGTACTGTTAAATCACAATTCCAAGAATGTAACCATTTCCTAAGTATGCATTAACACACATTTAGAACATTAGGTGTTGTGGTGACCTAGTGCACTCTCCATCATCATCATTGTAAGGACGCTTTTTCTTAGGATGCAGTGGATATTTAGTTCCCTATTACACCACTTAGGTTGAAAATTGTTCACAGTCATTGTTCTTTATAGGTTATTTCAGAAAGGTACAAGTATTTACTGTCTAAAGGAACATTTCCACCTCTTTCTGAACCAATACAATGATCTTATTAACAAACAAGTCCCTGTTTATTATATGCATTTTTATGTTTTACATTAATTCTAGTTTTTCTGCTTAATTCTAACTCATGGCATTCAATTTTGTATTGTTTATTGAAATTTGCCTGCATATTTCATTTCATTTGTTATTAGATCTCTAACCCTCTGAAATACCTTCTTTTTTTTTTTTTTTTTTAAAGACAGGATGTCTCTATGTAGTTCTGGCTATCCTGTAACTAACTGTGTAGATCAGCCTGGTCTCTGACTCAGGGAGGTCTACCTGCTGCCACACCCCTTAAACTACTATTTTAATTTTTCTTTAATCCTATGTTAGATTTGTTGAGCTCTTTAGATCTCTACATAGATATTTTTTTGAGTAATGGAAAATTATCAGCTATGGTTTTTTTTCCCCTACATAATTACCTAGTCCTCAGTGTCTTAAGTCTCCAGTTTCATAAATGTTTTAATCCATCCCTCTGTATTCTCTTTATTTTGTAAATTTTGTCTTTTTTTTATTTTTAAGATTTCTTTTACATTGAAGTATGTGTGGCTGTATGACTGTAAATGCAGTGCCCTTGGTGGCCAATTGATTCCCAGAGCTGTGAGCTTCTGACATGGGTGCTAGAAACCAAACTCAGGTCCTTTACAAGAGTAGTACATGCTCATAATCCTGCCCCTTTTTGCTTCCTTATTTTGGTGATTTTCTTTTCCTAATCCATTTTCTAAGTTACACAGTCTACAGCTATATCTAATCTGTTAAAAAAATTCATCCATTGAGTTTTAAATTTTATTTACACATTTTCTATTCCAAGAAATCTTTGTGTTTTGTTAAAAAAAAAAAAGCCTTGTTTGAGTTTCTTGTGTGTATGTGTTTCTTGAGATACTTTCCAGCTTTTTAATATTTAGATACATTTAAGTACAGTGTCTTTATAGCCCATGTTAGAGATGAGGCACATTCACGGTGGTATGGGCTTTAGATGATATTAGTTTGTGATCATCCTGGTATCCTAAATATTTGTAAATCTGTTCATTTATTTGTTTCTATAGGCCCTTTCTCACAGAGTACTATGTTTTTGTGTGCTTGTTCATTTTTGTGTGCTTTTCCACTTTGAAAATTATTTGTACGTATAATCTAAGAATTAGGATGTAGTGTCCTTGGCAGGTATTCAGTGGTGTTAGTGTTGCTTTTTTCCTTTTCCCACCACATTTGTTTACAGTGTGGAAGTCACTCTGACAACAGGAAACCTAGAGGAAGGCATCGATGTTCTTAAAAAGTAACTGGAGATTAATGGCTTGATAGGGATGGCTATTTAGAGGAATATTTGTATACTTTTATGTATTTAATGGCTTTTTCAAGAGGCTTTTAGGAATAATAATGCAAATTGTCACTGATTATATCATGTTATTAATATGTTTCTGGTATGTGTAACTTAATAATAAATTTGCTGTTTACTAATTTGCTTGACACAGTCTGTGTCAAGACTGTGAGTTGTTTTAACAAGTTGAATAGGGCTAATGTTCCATAGCTCTGCTTAGAGATGTGTGTTTGTTGTACGGAGGGATAGGAGTGAGTGTCCTGAGTAAGAATTGTTTAAACAAAGAGATAAATCATCTAATGTTCTCATCATGTCAGAATGTTTTTTCATGAGTATGTGGTCACATACATGTTCAAACTGTTTCTGTATTTTAGAGTTAATAATTTTAATCAGAACTATAAAGGGTTAGAAAAAAGATTTCCAGAATCTCTCTTTCTATTCTTCTAATTGGCATCTGTATGTGATTCCAACTGCTTGACATACATCATTAATGCACCTTTCTGACTCCATCTTTTAGGAATTACCTGTAGGCTTTTTATTGGCTTGCCTAGTAATGTTATAGTTTTCATCATGTGGGGAATGGATCTCGTTCAAGAAAGGGACCCTTCCCGTATCAATTGATGACTATTAATTCAGAATATAAAATGGAAAATTCTTGAATGTTGGTTGTCTTCAGGGTTGATGACCAGCCTTCAAATAATTGACCAAATTCAGAGCCTACCTTGCCCATTCTGGTTTACTAATTTTCAACATAGAAATATGGTTATCCTGTCCTGATATCTGTCATCCATTTCATTAATAAAATAATCACTAATGTTGTTTTGGGTGTTTAGTCATAACATAATACACTTTTCATTTTACACCCCCTTTCTTACTTACAGTAGACCCAAATGATTTGTACATCGTAGAACCCCTCAAGTTCTCTCCAGAGAAAAAGGTAATACTCTTTTCCTTTTGAAGTCTTTTGTAAGCTGTGTGGAAGTAAATAAAAAACAGATACAGAAAATGTTAATGTTTATTCCTTGGCATAATGTTTATTTTTATTTTCCTTTTTTTAGTTGTTTTGGGTGATTTTGTTGTTTTTACATTTATTTAGGGTATGAAGGCCAGATGATAACTTGGAGAAGTCAGTTCTCCACCCTGTGAGTTATCAGCAACCAGTGACTTTACCTGCTAAGCCATCTTGCTGGTCTTGCTTTTTTTTGTTTTTTGTTTTTTTTTTTTTTTGAGACAAGTTCTCTCTCACACTGTAGCTCTGCTTTTTTGGACAGCCTCACTGCAGTCCTCCTGCCTCTATCCCTCCTGCAAGGGCTGAATAATAGATGTGAGTGAGACATCATACCCAACCATAAATGTTAATTTTCGTTCTTTTTTTTTCCCCTTGATTTTGTTTAAGATAAAGTCTTACGTATCACAGGATGACCTCAAACTTGCTATGTGCCTGAGAATGACTGATTCTCTTTCTGCACCTTTGAGTTCAGATGCTAAGATTATAGACATGCATCATCATGTTTTATTCCGTATTTGGGATCAAACCTGGAGTTTCATTCCTACTGTACAAGCACTTTACTAACCAAATTGTCTTCCCAGTTCCCATACATTCATTTTCAGTTGTGTTAATGGTATAAATAATGTCTAGAGAGGTTATCAAGCTGTAGCCTATTTTCTACATTATAGAAATTATTATTATTATTATTTTTTTTTTTTTGGTTTTTCGAGACAGGGTTTCTCTGTGGCTTTGGAGCCTGCGCTGGAACTAGCTCTTGTAGACCAGGCTGGTCTCGAACTCACAAAGATCCGCCTGCTTCTGCCGAGTGCTCGGATTAAAGGCGTGCGCCACCACCACCCGGCTATTTTCTCATTTTTAAAAGATTACAAAGTAAAAATCAAGAATACGTTAATGAGATGTTTAAGAGGCCTATGAAGTCTAAAATATTATCCAACCATTTAGAGAAGAAAACTGCTGATCCTTGGATGAAAGTCATTTACTGAACTTCTCAGGCACAGTGCAAGGACTGTTCTGTAATCTTCTCAACAACCCATTGGTGCTAACAACCCCATCTTAAAAGTGACAGACTGGTTTACTTAGGTGTCTCATTAGAGATAGTAGGTAATGTTTACAGTCTTGGGATTTTTTTCCACCTTGGCTATAAAGTATGATTTTCTTTTTAACCTCTCAAATTATATAACATTTATTTGATTAGCAATAATTGACTATAGATAATAGAATTTCTAATTAGTGCGAAGTAGGTTACAGTTTGATTCTGCCTTTAATACTTTGTTTTGTAACTTAGGCAGGAGCCACATCTCTAAAGCTTGATTCTTTTTCATGTAGGAGCCAAAAACACATCTTTCAAGGTTAACATATAAAATATACAAGGAAGTAACTTGTGCACCATCTGACACATAGAGGTATTCAGATGTCAGTTGTCTCTAAGTCTGTAGGCATCAATGGCTATAAGCTGTTGGAACTTTGAATTGAAGTAGCATTTACAAACTGGGATTTCAGTGATTCCATCTATTCACAACAGAAGAGTGGTGTGTGTGTGTGTGTGTGTGTGTGTAACACTACTTTACTTCTCATAGGCAGTAGTGCTTTCCTCTTTTATATCATATCTAATAAGAAGGAATAATTTCTGTGCTTTTATTTCTGTTATAGAAGAAACGTTGCAAGTACAAAACGGAAAAAATTGAGACGATAAAGCCTGCAGATCCATTGCACCCTATAGCCAATGGAGACATAAAAGGAAGAAAGCCCTTTACGAACCAGAGAGATTTTTCTAATATGGGAGAAGTTTATCACTCTTCTTACAAGGGCCCTCCATCTGAGGGAAGCTCAGAAACTTCATCACAGTCAGAGGAGTCCTATTTTTGTGGCATTTCAGCTTGTACAAGTCTGTGCAATGGACAGACCCAAAAGACAAAAACTGAGAAGAGGGCTTTAAAACGAAGGCGGTCTAAAGTTCAAGACCAAGGAAAATTAATAAAAGCTCTTATACAGACTAAGTCAGGGTCATTGCCGAGCCTGCATGACATAATCAAAGGAAACAAGGAGATCACCGTAGGAGCGTTTGGTGTTACTGCAGTCTCGGGACATATCTAAAAGGAACTGAACATTTGTACTGAAGACTTTTTTTGTTGTTCTTTGGAGAACAGCCTGTGGTGTTTGAAGGGTTTAGGGGAGGGTAAAATATTGGGGGAAAGTATTCAAAAATTATGTTTTTCGCCTTTTTAGAAAGGAGACAGGATTGTGTCAATCTTGGCTGATGAACTACAGTTTAAAAGACTGATCTCTCCCTATAAAGATGATAGACATTTTATAAAGATGTTTTTTTCACAGATAATTACTGGGACAAAAGTAATTTGGAAGCCCAGTTCTTTGGGTGGGATAGGAATGAAAGCCTAAACCTCTTCCTTCAGCTTGGTTCCTATTCTTGCACCTTCCCATATTTATGTGCCTTTTGTCTATTTATAATGCCACTGGAAGAGGAGGGAGGATTTTTTGTCATTTGATTTGTTTTGTAACTTTATTAGGTTTTTGAAGCTGCAAACACTACAAGGCTTTAAGGTGGTTCTTGCCTGAAGCTCAGCAGTGTGGGTCATTTGCATAAAGATCCTAAAGACTTGCCAACTTAGAGTTAGTTGCTCAGCAGTCTCACTGGAAATAAACACCTTCTGAAATGTTCTTAAGTCCTTTTCCATAAAAGGTGATGATTCATCCTTGCTTTCATTGAATTTAGTTGGATTGGGTTATTTGTTTTCCTGAGTTATTAACTCAGTGAAATGGTAAGTTATTTTCTTGGAAATGACAGATACTGGAAAACAAATTTATTATAAATTCACCTTTCAATACACTTAACCACTTGTGATGACATTTTTACAGTGCATTCTAAATGTTCACAGCAAACACTAATCCTCCTCATGTTCACATCACCAAGACCAGGTTTCCCATGGCTCAGTCACTGCCATTGTACATAGTCACAGAAGCAGCCAGTGAGTGTGTCAGCTCTTACTCAGTTAAATTGGTTAAGTCTAACAGGATTATGATTCCTTGATGTTTGCTTTTGTTGGCTACAATGTGCAGATATGTATGTGTGAGTTGTCAGCGACTGTCTCTGTTGGTCCCTTTTTCCTTTAAGAAATTGGCAATGTCTGAGTAAATTGGTTTCTTGATGTGCGATTGTACAGAGATGAGTGAAAATGAAATGTGTTTTTTTTCTGAGAGAATTGACCATTTTGTGTTGTAAAATTGTTATAACTTATTGAGCACTTTCGTTAATAATTGTTTTTAAATTTGTCTAATACCTTTCTTGGTATTGTTTGTAATGTGATTTATTTAAAGCCTTTTTTGTTTAAGTTGCTGCTTTAGGTTAACAGTATGTTTTAGGAGATGAATTTTCCCCCTTCTGTCTGCACAATTAGCTATTCAAAGCAACCGGGCCTGAAGGTAAGCAGGTCCTTGAAAAGAAATCCAGATGAGAGCCAAGCTAGAGTGGTAAGTCACACTGTTGTGTGTTGTGAAGAAGGTTTTAAATATGTAACTACAGAGCTGTAGTACCACTAGAAACTGTGAATTTCCAAATAAATCTGAACACTCGTCTTTATTAATTATTGACTCTTCTGTCCTTTAAAAGATTGCACACATTTATCACTCATAGATTTAAGCTGGTATTTGTTTTCATTTGCCATCTTTCAGGCTCACATTTCAGGCAACCATAATGTACACTTTCACTTAAACATCATGTCCCCTAATAATCATAGTTCACCTTTTCAAACACTAAAATTATGGCTCTAATAATAAAATGCATTATCTACCCAGAGAATTAAAATTTTAGTCTGCATTTTCTTTCTCTTTCAGAGTATTACTACACCTAAGAGGGAAAACAACAGTAACCCAAATCTTTAATAAGTGGAGATTATTGCCAGCAGCAGATTTTGTGTCTGGTAAAAAGCAGCAATCAAAATCCAAGGGCTGTAAAATCCTAACATTTTGAATTACTGCTGAATTTTTGAAGTATTTGTAGCACTTTTGGATTTTAAATTTTGGAACTGAGGATGCTTACCCAGCATATATAATTAACAGAATTTAAAAATCTTCAAAATTAGAGACATGTCTCCTGAATGGTTTAGACAAGATATACTCAAACCCTTAGGTAAATCTAAAAGATTTTCAACATTCCCTAGTAACCAACCTCATTTTATTTGTGGTGCTAAGTAAGGTATTAAACTAAAATGAAATTTACTGAACTCAAGCAAGTCAGTTCTTTGGGTTCTTAAAATATGTGCATATGATTTGAGGAATTAGTTTTTACAAAGCTTGTGCAGAGGTACAACATTTTCACCCTCGTTCTGTCTCACCTACCCCTTCCCCCAGCACGTCTTCTCCCCAGCAGCATCCAAGTCTCAGTACCTACCTTGTGTCATACGCACACAGGAACAGGCATAAGACCTACGTAAAATTGTATTTGTCTACCTAATCTAATGAACCAATTTAAACCCACAGTAAATAATATAACTTACAAATAGTACTCTTTAAACTATATTTCATAAATAGGTATTAAGACCCTGACATACATATTATGGGTATATGGTATGTGTGTATATGTAAGACATATTTGGTAGATGTGCTGGGACATACTGGTACATCATGACCCTCATGTTGAATAACTTCATGTGTTTTCTAGAGTAAAGATACTCACCTTACATGACTATATTTTTCAGGATTCTCTAGAGTAACAGTTTATCAAATGAGTCTCTATATTTAAAAAGGGATTTCTTGAGATGACTTACAGGTTATGGTCCAGCTAATCCAGCAATGGTTGCCTATGAACAGAAGTAGTTCAAGAATACAGTAATTCTTCAGTCCATGAAGCTGAATGTCTCAGCTGGTTTTCAGTATATGCTGGAATCCTGAAGAGGATTCTCTAATGCCAGTGAAGGAATGGACTTGTTAGCAAGGCAAAAAAAAAAAAAGGCCAAGTAAAAGATTCCTTATATAGACTTCCAGAAGAAGGCATGACCCAGGTTAAAGGTGAGTCTTCCTACCTCCAAAGATTTAAGATATGTCTGCCCACTTCATATCAAGTAGAGTTCCTCCATTTTGGGGTTTTAGTTAATTCCAGAGGTAGTCAAGTTGACAAACAAGAATAGCCATCACAAGTCAATCCTTTGACAGTTTGGCATACAGTCATATCCTTGTGATTAATTTCCATATGAAAATAATAAGGTCATAATTACACCTAAATTGATACAACTATTCCACATATCATTGCATATGAATTATATATTTAACCAAGTCATAATTACACCTAGCATGATATAACTGTCCCTCATATAACCACAAATGCATTATAAATTTAAACTAGGTGGCAATGTCCCTAGAGGGAACATAAATTTAGTATATAAAATATAACCATTCTTATTCTCATAATTGACGTTACATCACATGATAAGGAAAGAAAACACAAGTATCTGTACCAATGCATTCTTAATACACCAGAAACACTCATTTCAATTATAATCTGTTTCTGCAACTGATCGTGTGGGCTTAGCTGGTATTTATAACTACCTTCCTCTACTACTTGGGTTTATGCAGTTTAACCATATTTCTCTAGCTTTCATGGTACCTATGAATGTAATTCCATAGTAGATACAGCTAGGCACAGCTTCGTGTGACCAGTGTGGTGGGGCTCATGTACCAGATGGGTTCTTTGCTTAGAATTCTGTTTTGATTGTTCCCTTAGAGCAGTGGTGTAGTGGTATTTCATTTGGATTTTAATAAAGCTTGCCTGAAGATCAGAAAAGTAAAGCAGCCAAGCCACTAGAGAGCTCTTGCCTCTATGAAATCTTCAGACTGAAGAGAGCGAGTTCCTGTCTTACCCCACCTTATATTCCTCTCTAGTGCTAGGATTAAAGGCGTACACCACCACTGCCTAGCCTCTATGGCTAACTAGTGTGGCTGCTGGGATATAGGGTACCACCACAGCCAAGTCCAAGCACAAGCTGATGCCCTCAGCCAGGGTGGTGACTGCTCAGTGATGTCTGACCTCCAGTTGTCTGGGAAAGCCTTCCTGTCCTTGCACTTCACTCCACTCTCTGCTTGGGAAAAAGTCTCACTCTTCATCTTTTAGCAGAAAAGACTTGTACCACACAGTGGTTCTCAGCTTTCCTAATGCTGTGATGCCTTAGTACAATTTCTTTATGTTGTGGTGACTCCCGACCATGGAATTATTTTCGTTGCTACTTCATAACTAATTTTGCTACTGTTACAAATTGTAATATAAATATCTGTGTTTTCCCAGGGTCTTAGGTGACCCCTGTGAAGGGGTCTGTTGATCTCTCCATGGTGTCATGACCCACAAGTTGAGAACCACTGTCTTAGAGGATCTGCCAGGTTTAGTTTTGATTTTAAGATTTATTTTCGTGTGTGTGTGTGTGTGTGTGTGTGTAGGTAGGTAGGAGAGGGTGTGTGTGTGTGTGTGTGTGTGTGTGTGTGTGTGTAGGAGAGGATATACAGAGGCCAGAAGAGGCATTGGATCATCTGGTGCTAGAATCGCAGGCAATTGTGAGCCATGCAGTGTGTGAACTAAGAACCAATTCTTCGTCCTTTTGAGCTGTAAGTGCTCTTAATTGCTGAACCATCTCTCCAGCCTCTGCCTGATCCAGAATTCATTCTCCTGTGCTCACTGTTTCAATGACTGATATGTAATTATATAACTCTAAAATGTTTGTGGTAGTCTATATCCAAATGAATATATTTATATTAAGAATTACTTTGTCAAATTCTCAAGACTTTCTTTTGAACTTCTGTTTTAATTAAAATATAAAAATCAATATGTAGAGAAATGTTTATTTCAAAATGTTAATATATTTTCTGGGCCTTTGAGCTGGAATTCTTCTCCTTCTTCCATCCCTATTATTCTTAGGTTTGGTCTTTTCATGGTGTCCCAGATTTCCTGGATGTTTTGTGTTATGAATTTGTTGGTTTTGTTGTTTTCGTTGATCAATGAATTTATTTTCTCTCCCGTGTCTTCAGTGTCTGAGATTCTTTCTTCTATCTCTTGTATTCTGTTGCTTATACTTGTCTCTGCAGTTCCTGCTCGTTTATCCAGCTTTTCCATATCCAGCCATCTCTCGGTCTGTGTTCTCTTCAGTGCCTCCATTTCAGTTTTCAGGTCTTGAAATGTTTCCTTTACCTGTTTGATTGCTTTTTCTTGGTTTTCTAGGGTATCTCTGAGATATTTATTCATTTCTTCTAACTTTTTGTTAGTCTTCTCATCCCTTTGTTTCAAAGAGTTTTTTACCTCTTCTTTAAAGGACTCAATCGCTTTCATAATGTTATGTTTAAAATCTATTTCTTCTACTTCCTCTGGAATAGGTTGTTCAGGTGCTCCTGTTGCATATTCCATAGAAATTTTACAGTGGTTTGTAATTAATATAAGTGGTTAGTTTCAGAAACACGCTCTGATACTTGGGCGCAGTGGCTCATGATAGCCTGGTAGGCTTATGGAGGAAAACCACTGTGGGTTTGAGGTGATCCTGGACTACAGAGAGAAACCCTGCCAAAAAGCAAAACAACAAAAATTACTTCATTATTTTGTTAAATTCTTTCTTAGTTTGGAATACATAGTAGATTTTATTTAAAAAATCTTTTAAGCATCAAGCGAGTTAACACTTTTCCCGTGATCTGTCTTGTGAAATGAATTATTTACTGAGGGGCTATCCAGTACCAAGTCATCCTTCATATTAATTAGAGAAATCAACTTGGATTTTGAATCTGCTATTGTATATTGGCTCTGTATTAGTTGACTAGGGTAAGCTATATTTTTATAACAAATTAAATCTGAAACCTCAATGGCTTAACACATGAAATCTGTTTGTCATTTATGTAATGTCTGATAGAGCCTGGTGGCCTTTCTCTGTTGTCTTAAGACTCTGGAACACTCAGTCTCAAAAACTTTAACAAAAATGAAAGAGTGGGCACAGAGACAGCACACCTGTTTGAGAACCTGAAATGTGGAATGAAATGTTTATATTCATATTTCAATGCTGAAGCCAGTGACATTGCCCCAAATTAAGCAAACCTGGGAGATCTTCTGTTTCTCTGCCCTAATATGTTTTGCAGTAATTTTGAATAGTATAAGGGAAAGGCAGAGGTTTGATTTAATCATTTTAAACAATTTGCAGAATTCTCTTCAGTGGGAGGCAGTGTGTTAAGCAGGCTCTGAAGCATTTCCAGTCATCCCTCTTCTGATTTCTGTGGAAAGCCTTGACAGTTTGCTCAGGTGCTGCTCTGGCATATTTTCCCAGTTAAAGTTTGCGTTTGCATCTTCACCATGTTCTTTCCTTACTTTTTTCTCTATGGGTTATTAGACACTTCCCTTACCCCCACCTTGTAAGAGGGCACATTCAGAACTGGTTCTTGTGCCTGTTTACATTCTGTTTGGTGTAATAGGAGACTGCCCGTTGGTTTCCCAGCTGCCCAAACCCAAATAATCACACAGGAACTATATTAATTGCAACACTTATTTCTCACTAGCTTTTATATCGTAACCCATTTCTGTGTATGTATCACCACGAAGTTGTAGCCTACTGGTAAGATTCTGGCATCTTTCTCTTTTGGCAGCTACAGAGTATCTCCCTGACTCCACCTTCTTTCTCCCTGCATTCATTTTAGTCCCATGCCATCCCTGTCCCTCTTCCTCCCCACCTAGCTCTGTTCTGCCCTGCCATAGGGCTTCTTTGTTAACCAGTGGTAATAAAACATTCAATCATACAGAGGGGAATTCCACATCAGTTTGGCATTTCATTTCACCTTTTAGGATACATTTATTTTAAGATTATGACTTAGTTTATCTCCCTTACTTTTTAGCTGGTTTTATGGCCTAGTGTTTTCCTTTGAGCTAGTAATTATTTTACTGCCTATACTTATTATTCTGAACTAGTGGAATATATATTTTTTTAATTCCATTCAGGAATTACTGCAGGCTTGCTTTCTCTTTTTATCTATATTAGTTTTAGGGGCTATATTTTCGAGAATGCAGTATCATGTACTTCATGGCCACTATCTCCTGTGACATGCTCTGTCTAATGGATGTAGAAAAAATTTGGAAATCTCAAAAAGTAGCCTGCATGACAAAGATACACATCCTACCTTCTGAGCCCTGGGTTATATAATGCATGAGTTATAAGGTACATTTAGTCTATATCTTTTCTTTACATATGCCTGTTTCTTGATTTACCTTATCTTTCCTCCCCTCACATGTACAGTGGGTCTTCACACATCAAATAATCAAATCAAGAAATGAGAAGCCTGATGGTGAACGTGCATGACTTTAATTCCAGCCCCCAGGAATCAGAGTCAGGCAGAATCTCTGTGAGTTTGAGGCCCAGCTGGTCTACAAAGTAAGTTACAGGATAGCCAGGGCTGTTATGCAGAGAAACCCTATATCGAGAAATAAAATTCAATTAAGGAAAAAAAGAAATGAGGAATCAAGGAAATCCCCCGTGGCTTTCCTTTTAGTTCTTTCCAGATCCAGTAACAGCCAAATATAACCAGCACAACTGTTAGACTCTAGCCTTTCTCTGCTTCTTTAGGCAGCCTAACTGGAGAGAGCCCAGCTCAACCCCTGCCAGAAAGCTCTATTGTGGGATTGGTGTTTCGCCTCCAGAAAATGTTCGTTCTTGGCACACAAACACTGGGAATGCTGCCCAACGCAGTAGCGAACCCTGCATTCATATTATGGTGGTAGTTAGCAGCAAGCCTTTAAACTTTCTAGTGTTCTGGGCAGTATAAGAGTTTAGCTTGTGAAGGACACAGTCATTAAGACAAAAAGGCACCCTACTGAATGGGAGAAGATCTTCACTAACCCCACATCAGACAAAGGCCTGATCTCCAAAATATACAAAGAACT
>JAQHUG010000119.1:4821595-4864820 GCA_028555095.1 Dicrostonyx torquatus
GTATATATTCCACACTTTCTGGATCCATTCTTCCATTGAGGGGCATCTAGGTTGTTTCCAGGTTCTGGCTATTACAAATAATGCTGCTATAAACAAATGCTTTTGTAGTACGGTTGGGCATCTCTTGGGTATATTCCCAAGAGTGGTATTGCTGGATCCTGAGGTAGGTTGATTCCCAGTTTGAGGTAAAACATTTCTGAGCGTAACATGTCCCTCCATGTCTGATCTCCCACCAAAATCCCTGAACACTATTGGCATGTGTCTCACATGTGCCCCACCCCAGCTTCATTAGACATGGTTTGCATATCTCTGTTCTGGTGTAACTGGGCTGAACAAGCTGAAATACACAGTTGTACTGCCCATGCAGACTGGCTCTCAACAGTGTTGTCTCTATAGTTGAAGTTATAGAAGATAAATAAAGCTAGGTGTTTTACAGAACTCAATTTCTTCCCTATGAGATGTTAATTTAAAGGCATCTCTTGCCATTTACTTAAAATTTAGTGGATCTCTGTATGTTACCAAGAGTGGAGCTGGTGCTAGATCTCATATGGTAACTCTCTTAAATTGATTCATACACTATTTTCACTAAGAAATGAATAATTCTATGTTTGAAAAGCCCTGTGGGTCTGCATCACCATTTTATAATGTTTATGGAAGAGGCACTAGTATAATTAAAAGGTCACCCTTTTATGCTAAATGTGAAGAAATGAATTCTCTTCAATTGTCACTGAGGGGTATGATCAGTTTATCCACTTCTATCTCCAAGACCAACTACAGACACACACACACACACTTCCACAAGTAATTGAGATAATGTTTCCGAGTTTGTAATCTGACTTCAGCACAATTTTATAGGTCTCAGGACTCCTCTATGGAGTATAATAACAGCCAAGTATCAGCAATCGTTTCAAAAAGGAGGCTCAAGAGGAAGATCTTCTATTGTTTGACCCATATCAAAACAGTTCTTCTATAGGTCAGCTTAATCTTTACAATCCAGTAATTCAGCTGTAATATACAGAGCTCTGTGAGGGATCCAAAAGGTTCAGGCCATGCTGGATACTGTGTTACTCCATGGTGGAGCCACAGAAGAGAAACCGAGGCTTAATTGCTCCCCAGTCTTGGTCTGAGCCTGCTTCTATCCCCCATGAGAATGTCTCAGGCAAGTCCCTCAAGGCATATATGCTTATGCATGTGATAATGACTTTCAAGAAAAACAATCGCAAAGCTTTCAAATGAGAAATAAGTGCATACTTAGAAAAAATAAAAGTTCTAACCCCAGTCTCTGCAAACATACCTGTGTTCTGTTTAGTTGTATGTTTAATGACAGTTTGCTTATATGTCAGTATACTTTTCCTGGTTACAGCAGTGATGTGGAAGCCCTGAACAATATGAAGATTGGTATAATTCAGTCAAATTCCTGACTCCTAGTTAAAATGTGCTTGAAACCTCTGCATTTGCATTTAAGAGGCTTCCTCAAGACCAGTGAAGTTGCTTTAGGGTGGCAGGGTGGTTTGAAGCATCTGTTATATGCTCCAGACACAGTCTTTACCTTTAGGAATTTCATAGTGTCGAGAGGAGGCTAGATAATATGAGCAAATACCCATTAATATACTATATATTAATGTAAATGTTCAACAAGCACTATAATTGAAAATTAGAGGAACAAGGAGAGTAATTCTCCAGGAGAACAACAATCTTTGCATAAAAATTGCTCTTAGCTGAGTCTTGAAGGATGGAGTTTATGAGCAATAAACTCAGCACTGATAGACATTGCCAGAAGAGGGTAGGTGTTGAGAGTGGGCATCTGGAGTATGCCATGCAGAAGTTCAAGGAACTCCTGCCCTAGTTAGCTTCTACTCTCAACTCTACAAAACCTAGAGTCCTCTGTGTTAAGTTGGGAGCGTAGGCCCCAGCCCCTTGCATATATCTGAGCCCCCAGGCCTGAAAGTTATATTGGTCTGGACTCCAAATCCCAGCAGGCTAGGTCCTGACCCCTCCCGGGGGGGGGGGGTCAGGACCACTCCCACAAAGTATTTAAATGAACTCTTCCTCCTGGTGGTCACATTTGTGCAGCTTCCCGATTCCCCCTTGGGGCTACCCAGGAGTGCAGAACTCCCATTAAACCTGGATATTTCTTGATTTGGCTTGATTGGGATTTTGTGTCAGCAGAGAGTTACCATTAGAAAATATTCCCAACACTCTGAGGGATTCTCAGTTAAGGGATTGCCCACATCAGATGGGTTTATAAGCCAAGCTGGTGGGATGTTGACATGATTGATACAGGAGGATTCAGGACACTTGGTGGCACCATCCCAGTAGGCAGACCTTGACTATATATATTTGAAAACTAGCTGAGCATGAGTGATTGAGGGAGCCAGAGAGTGAGTCTGTGAAAAGCTGTGGACAAAGAAGTAGTGATTTTTTTTTTTTTTTTAGATAATAGAGTCATTAAAAATAAGCCAAGTAGTTTTTATTCGGACAATAGGAAAGATACCTTGAAGGTTTTGATATGGCAAGACTTCACAAACTCAGGGGCACGTAAATTCATTTAAAACACTATGCTTTGAGAAGAAGGGACTGTTAGTGTGATCTGCTCACAAAAGGCCACTTAAGGAAGCATTTCTTTGTGTTTAGCCCTCCACACTCACAAGTCACTGTAACTACTGTCCAAGGGATTCCTGGATACTGCTTGAGCTGGCAGCAGATTGGTGTCATCTCTGCTGGTTTTGCAGGAATAAACAATCATGAGTTATGGGTTCCTGGAGACTTTCACTTAGATTTCAAAGAAAGGCCTGGCGGGTGGTGGTGGCACATGCCTTAATCCCAGCACTCGGGAGGCAGAGGCAGGCGGATCTTTGTGAGTTCGAGGCCAGCCTGGTCTACAAGAGGCTAGTTCAGGACAGGCTCCAAAACTACAGAGAAACCCTGTCTCGAAAAACCAAAAAAAAAAAAAAAAAAAAAAGAAAGGCCTGGGAGGTGATACTGTGACAGAGCCAAAGATGCAGTGGAGTTTCTGGGATGTTGATTTGAGGAGAGACGTATGTCTGCTGAGGACAGCTTAGGCAGCGAGTCCAGTACTGCTTAACAAAAGAGAGGCAACATGGGCTGCAGATGGCAGCGCCACAGCAGAGAGGCTGTCTGCACCCTTCAGAGCTCACATCGTATCAACATGTGTCCCAGTGCTGAATATGGAGATGTAGATTTAATGTTTTCCCTCTGAGTTCTGATCTTTCCTTGCTGTTCTGTTCATCCCTCTAGAGATGGAAATCTGTAATTTGAGCCCTTGAGCCTTGGCAATAAAAAATATTCTTTTGAAAACTGTAAGGACTCATACCTAAAAGTCTTCCTGGAGTCTCAGGAACTTTTTAAAAATGTTTATTATTTTGGATGTTGGAACTCTTAAAAATTATACTTTTACTTTCTAAAATTAAAATACAATCTTATTTTCCCCTTCTCTTTTCTCCAAACCCTTCCATATACCTCACACTCATCACTCCCTTGCAAATTTATGGCATCGTTTTCTTTGTTGTTGTTACATATATTTATAAATACATAAATACAAATGTTGAGTCTGCTTAATGTTGCTTATATGTTATGGTGTAAGGCCTGACCAGTTGTGGGGCCCTGTGAGACTTTCCCCTGTGGTGATAACAGTCGTATTGTTGAGGTATGGCTCCTGTCATTCCTAAGAGAGAGGTTCTCATTGCAGACTTCCTGCTCTGCCGGCTCTTACATTCATTCTGCCTGCTCTTCCGTGATGGTCCCTGAGCCTAGGTCCCCAGGATCAGTTATTCTTTGCATTTGACCAGTTGTGGTTCTCTGTAATGGTCTCTGTCTGCTGCAAAGAGAAACTTTGTTGACAAAGAATAAGAGCCATGCTTGTCTTTGGGTACAGAGGTAACATTTGGAATGCAGTTAGGAACTGTGCTAGTTTAGTAAAGCGGTGTTATAGGGTTTCTTCTAGAAGTGTATTTCTGAGTGGTAACATGGCTCTCAGGCTGGCGCAGTGTGTGAAATAGCAGAAAGTTTTGTGAGCAGGAAAGATGATGACCTAGGTTACACTTTCTGACTCACACCACACAGTCCCAAGAGCTTCAATGTTTTCCTTTTAGAAAGGCTGTGAAAATAAAAGAACAACAAAAATAGAAATAAAAATAATACTGAAAGAGCTTTTCAAAATGAAACTAGATGACCATGGCAAAAGGGCAGGCCTTATGATTATCTCCAGCTGCTGGCTGGAGTGCGAACTTCGCTTGCCTTAAACTTTTGACCATAGACAGCTGGAATGGCTGATTACAATTTGCCCAGAAATTCAAGATTACTATCAAGAGGTCACTGAATGCTGTTTTACGATATTTCCATGTTTATACAGTGTTGGTTTTAAACCTTTTGTCAGTTGCTTGTCCCTGTTCTTAACGTTTCATTGTGCTTCCTACATAGAAATCACTTACCTCTATAGGTTGCTTTCTTTGGAACAATGAGTGAAAGATGCCCTGAAGTGTCAATCCTGAAGTGTAAGAGGAAGTCAGATGGAGCAGACGTCAATGGCTCTGTGGCCAGATTCTTTCCTCATAGCCCATAGCCTGAAAAGCAAACAAACTTTAAAAATAAGGTGCTAATTACTAGTCAGGGGAAGGGGACCCAGATCATATCTTTGGTCCTGGGAGAAGATGTGACATCCTGAAAGTCGTTAATGGATGACTAAGTCCAACTCTAAGAGTCCTAAATCTTCTCTACTGTCCAGCAGGAGGCTTTCTGAAATGAATCCATATATGCCATTGCCCGCTTCGGTAATAGCCGATCCAAACAGGCCTGCCCATTGCCCAGACAGGATAAGGTCACTTGGGAACGTTGCTAGTCTAGTGATTTTAAAGACAGAATAAGTTAGCTTGCCTTGTGTAGTTCAAAACAGTGGTCCCTTTGGACACATGCCTACTCCCACCTTTTGACAACGAGTGAGTTTTATGATGTCTGCCTATTTTTCTATACCATTACTTTGTGTATGTCAGTTGAATTCTGCTGATGGAGACCCCAGGAGCTGGGGAGCTAAGGGGAGTCCAAATTTTGGTCTTGGTCACAGTAAAACTTCTTTTTACTTTGACACTTTTTGAGTTTAGATTTATCAACATTGATTTCTTAGCTAAGACTGCCAAGATAAAATACCATAAAATGGATGGCTTAGACAAATGTCTATTTCTTACTGTTCTAGCAGTAGAGCATCTAGGATAACGGCTGCCAACACTCTTTGTTTTTTGAGAATCATCGTACTGTATCTTTCCACCATGACAGAAAGCAGGCTAAAGAATGGACCCCTTCTGAAGAAAGCTTAATCCCATTCATAAGACTGCAACTCTCATGATCGAAGTGGGGGTTTCAAATTAGGAATTCTGAGGGACACTGAGATGTTCAATTAATCATAAGTAACATAATATATATTTTATATAATACTGATTCACCTCAACCTCATCAAACGTATTTTATCAATGTTCTCATTTAGACTTTTTATATAAATATTTACAGTGGTAGGGGAAATATTCTAAACACTGTTACTAACACTTTTAAGATAAAAGCTGGGGCTTCAGCAGGTCTTCGCCAATCTGTCAATTAAAGTGACAAGTAATAGTGAAAGACAAAGGAGAATTACTCAATGTGGCCACCTTGGGAAGAGCAACAAATAAAGAGGTTCAATGACCCCTCAGTCTTTGGGGACTACTGCATGAGGTTTAGGCTTAGAGAGCGGGAGGTATATATAATGAAGCAGCTCTGGTCAGGGTATAGTCCTGCCAATTGTAGGCTCATATTAGTCATGCAAAGTTATCCATAAATTATTAAACTATCAATCTGTTGATCAATAAGAGTGTAGCCTCATCTTTGTGACAGTTGTCCTCATGTAGGGAATGATCTTTCCTGGGAGATTTTGCTCCTTTTGGAATTTAAGGTAATACAAGAGGAAAGGTTAAAGATAGTAATTTATCTCTGTGTTGTCACCCAAAGTACAGGTACAAAATAAAGATAGAGATGCCAGGCTTTCATTCTGTTCTTAGCTGCTGAGTGATAAGCCAGTGCCTTTTAGCCAAAGCAGTTTCTAATTGCCTGTTTCAGTACCTGCTGGAAGCTTAAGTCAGGAATCAAATTAATATATGTTTTGCTGTCAAATGAGTTATGGGGGAAAAGGTTCTCTGAGCTTAGGGAACAGGGATCGTAAGATGTGTGTGTGTGTGTGTGTGTGTGTGTGTGTGTGTGTGTGTGATATACAGCAAGTCTCTACAGCTCAACAAGTAAAAGACTGTATTGAGACCATCCACACTCAGCCTATTAAAAATCAGTCAGGTATTGCTCTCCAGTTTCCTTAATGTCTGGAACTAGTCTGAGAATGGTGAGTTGATGTGATTAAAAAAATTAATCTTTGATTTTTCCTTGATCAATGGCACATAACTCCTCAACTCCTTAGACCTTCAGGAATGATAGATTTGTGCTATGTGTGCAGAAAGGATTCTGGATGCTGTAGACCCATAGAGAGCTTCAGGGTAGAAACTGGCAGCAGAAAAGCCAAAGAGTGTTAGAGCATTTCCATTTTGACCCCTACTCCATGAACTTGAGGAAAGAGTAGGACTCAGAGACTGAGTTAATCACTATGCACCAATGATATAATCAGTCATGTCTAATTAGTGAAGCCTCTATAAAATTCCTTAGGAAGACTCACAAGAGTTTCTGGGTTTTTGACAGCACCCATGTATCCAGAAGGAATTGGTCCTCACCAAAGCAGAGTCTTTTCATTAGGGACTCTTCAAAGGATACTGAACCTGTATCCTTTATAATATCCTGATATATAAATGAGTAAATATGAGTAATTATTCCTAAATATATTAACAGAGCTGCTTCAGAACTCTCATATCCTAAACACTCATATAAAATAGCATTTTGTTTGCATGTAGCCTGTATTCTCCTGCACACTTTCAGTCTTCTCTATATCACTTGTAATATCTACAGTACAATGTAAATGCTGTGTGAATTAAACTGTATCGTTTGGAGATAACATTAAGGAAAAATGACTGTACGTGTTCAGTACACCGTGATATTTTTGTTTTCAAATATTTTTAAGATGTGGTCAGTTGAATGGTAAATTGCTATTTCTATAGCCCTTTTTCCTATATACATCTGTCTGCTGTTATGCCCAAATTCCCAAAGTCCCCCAAAAGCCAACAAGGAGACCGAATCCCGTATGTAAAAACAAAGAGCCTTTATTTTATGCAAGTTTGCAGACTTGGTCTCTCTGCCTGTCTAATGTATTGGAATAAATGGAGAGCCCCGAGCTCAGTTAGAGTTGGGTTTTTATAGTAGTAAAGGTGGGGGTGAGGGGTGCTTGAGGTTCAAGACCCCTGATTGGCTGATATTTGTCTAGGGGTGTCCAGGTGAGTGTGCGCTGGCAGATGATCCTATCTACAGCAGTTGGAACGTTAGGCATTTCCTTTGGATGGTCTGTTCTTGGGTGGTGCTCGGGTAATCTCAGTTTGTGATTCTTCCTGCAACCAGGTATTGCCTCAGGGTAAACTACTGAGACTCAGGCCTCCATTAAACTTATCAATTACTGAGTCCTACACTGACAGGTGATAATGGTTGGAAGTAAAGAACTTTCTTTGGGTGATCTGTTCATATTTAGCTTATCATGGCTGGCTCCTACATTTGCCTGTCTTTACATCCATACATCTATCTGCCCATCTATCAATCCATCCATCTACCTATCTACCCACCCACCCATTGCTTTACTGATCAATTATCAAATACCTGCCACCTCTATTCATCAATATGTTTACCTGTGGTCCATGTTAAAATATTTATCAACATCTATTTTATTTTAATCCTAGGTACATAGGTCGCTCACACATGCACTTACCCGTAACTTGCTCTAGCTAGTGAATCATGAGGAGAAGGGATGCCTTGTGGGCTTGTAGAAGAAGCATTTAAAAGCAAATCACCTATACTTCCACCTCTTCTTTCTGTGGTGACTAGCAATGCAAACGATAGGGTGTTGGCTGTTGAGGGATCCTCGACACTGCAGATTACCAACTGTAGACTTTATAGAAATGAAAACACACAATTGCTGTGGCAAACCAATAGGGCTTTGGAATTGTTTCTCACTTAACCTGATTAAAACTTATTAACACACTCTCTTGCCTGTTCCAAAAGTATTTCAAACAAGTTATCGCACAGTAGAATAAAAAAAGTGAATCAATGCCAGACAGGGTTATATAAACCTGTTATCTCAGCACTGGCAAGGTGGAGGCCAGAGAATGATGAGTTTGATGCCAGCTTGGGTTACAATAGTAAAGTCGAGGCCAGCCTGGGCTATAGTAGTGAGGCCTGGTTTCAGAAGACAACAATAAAAATGAATAAGGATAATGGATAGTGACATTTGCCTTACTGAGTCATTGGGAAAAAACATGCCAATTGTGTGATTGGTAACCAGCACACATAACAATAAAAGACACAACCTTTTGTATTTTGATTCTTCAGTATATACAGTTGATAATTTCTCTCTACTCAGGTGCCTTTCCCCCCTTGTATCATAACAGAGAAAACCTTCCTCAGCTTGTCTACTTACAATCACAGGCCAGTTCCCTCTACTCCATACTCGCTTCCACCATTATTTACTTTCCCCATCACATGTATCACCGTACACCAGACTCCACGTTTTATTTCCTTTTGAGTCTGTTCCTTAAGACTAGACTGGAAACTTCATGGAAGATGAGTATCTTTATTTAATGCTACGTCTCCAGCATATAGAATACTACATGCTGTGCCAATTTGTGTTGCATACATAGTTTTAAATATATTATGAGCTAATAATTATTTTGTAGAGGAGTGTTAGCACTGACTACCAATGCGGTGAGTAGCCACTTGCCTGAAATCTGAGTTTGAGATATGGAGACATACACACCATTTGAAGAACACTTTCCTTGAGCCTAATCTTCCTGAATTTTCAATCTTTATCTCCCCTTTTTGATTTCTGGATTTAGACATGCTCCCACTAGATAAGCTTCAATAATCATAATGAGAATCAAATAAAAGGATGGTAATTATGGAACACTTATGACTTATTGACTCTATGTATTCTAACTTCAAGGTTAAGTATATTTCCATTCAGGATCTAGTATGAATTTTAATAATCCCTATAGTCAGTGCCATTATGATTGATCCTCATTTGTATGGAAAAGTGCATAGAGGCACACAGCTAATGAATGGTGATATGAATATAGATAGGTTTGTTGCCATGAGACAAGACACAAAATACAGTGGTTCAAAGCAATTATTTCTCATGGTTCTGTAAGTCAAATGGACACAGCTGAATCGTTCTCTTAAGATCTCTCATGTGCTTGTATGTATTGCAATTAGGTGGAAGATTTCTGTCTTGGAAGCTAATAATTGACCCCATCATAAACACAGCTTTCACACATCTGACGTCAGATGGCGTGGGATAACACTTAGGGATTCCAGGGCATCTCACTCTCCTCCCCGTGGCAGCTTCAGTGTTAGAGTGGGTCTCCTCACAGCATGGTGGCCACAGGGTAGGCAGCCTCTGCTGCAATGACTGGGTTCTTCACAGCTGGTCTCGCTTCCTTTGCAATCTGTTAGTCACACAGGAACAGATTCCGTGAATACCTACTGGAGGCATGGCTCCTCGGGAGATAATTTCAGAGGCTCATAATTAGGGTGGAATTTTCAAACCTCACACTCTAAATCCAGCCCTGAAGTTGCAAATTCTCTTTGTCCACCAGAAAGGAGAAAGCGATATGTGTGAGGAGCACACAAGGCAAGACAATCCAGACGAGGGCAAACTATGGGGACCTGGACAGCACAGGCCGTACTAGAGAGACACTTGTTCATCTCAGGACTTTGTCTTCAAGGCTACCAGCTTCATGGTACTGCACCCTCTGAGTTTTTAAGGGAATGTATCGATTCTATATAAAATATTCTAGTGAAAATATGTTATTTGTCAAGTAACACTTCCGTGACTGACCCGCGGGTCACCAGCTTGGAAACACTGCTTTACATGTCCAAGGTGATGCCAACACTCAGCACAGCACACAGGGTCCTGTAGCAACCCCCTCACTTGTTTGTTAGGTTCATTTCCAGTCCTCTCCATGTGTACATATGCTGCAAGTGATTATTGACTCTTCCTATGTGGCCAGCAATGTTTTAGGTGTGTAGATAGAGCGTACAATATAACAGTCCCTGCCTCCAGGGAGCTCATATTCTAGTTAGGGAGTTAGTCAGCAAACAGAATTGCAGTGTCAGATAAACTTGGGTGGGTTCCAGTGTGGGAAATAGCAGAACATTCCTTTCAACTGTGTCTACCTTGACCAACCCTCCTTTCCCCATGACTTAGCTGCCTCCAACGCCTCGCTTGCATGTAGCTTGACCATCCCATCCATTGAAATGTATTATGTCTTCTGCCTCCATCTTGCTAGTGTAGAATTGGCAACCCCCTCTTCTTTCTTCCAAGTGACTGTTCCTACTCATTCCGCATGGATATCACTTTTTAAAGTTCATGCTCACATCCTCCTTAAGTAGAGTAATTTGACGGCTTCTGCATGTCCTTTTTTGCCTGTGTTGATCAAAAGGACTTTTCTGAAGATGTACAGGGAGGGAGCCGCTTCCTTAGAGGGAGCTCTGCTGAACTGTTTTCTACTTTCATTTCTTCCTAAAGAAAAGTAAGTTCTTTCCTGTGTTGTCTCAAGGCAGAACCGTACATTTGGTGTTTTGGAAAACCAGCTAGAGAGCCACTGTGTATGCTCCTCATTTTAGGGTAGGTTCTCCCTGACAGTGTTGTCTATTTCCAGGGTCTCAGTGGAGCCCATGTTACCATCACCTGGTGGGGAGGTATCAGATGCACGTTCATATATATCTCATGCACATAAACACATTAAGCATATGGCTATGACATCTAAACACAGGGACTTAATTATATGCACAGACACTCCTCCACTTAGACAAACAGGATGCCTTTTGACCACAGCAGGCAAACATAGACGTTTCTCCCAGCACAGCTCTGTCTTCGCTCAGTGTCCGACCTGTGCACTGTGGTTCAGTCTGACCCTGGCTGCCTGTGTTTCCACTAGTTAAGCCTCCCTAACAGTCTGAGGTGCCTGGAGACCAGCTGGGTTCTCTAGAAGACTGGAGGCTGAGGCTCTGTGGCCTCATGTGGTACTGCTCCGTGGAACAAGATGAAGCCGAATTTCTGTTGTTCTGGGGAGGACGCACATGTTCCACCGTTCGCCGGAACGCTTGAGCTTTTGAGCTAGACCACAGAGCGCTGTGGGCAGATCTATCTGCCTCTGATCTTGCTCACCTCTGGAAACCTTGACTTTCAAACTGCTTTGAGCCACTCTAAAAGAAAGTGGTCAGAGTTGAACTCTGCTCAAGGACAGCTAGCTTGAACTCAGGCCTCAAGCAGCTAGCTGCCCTCAAAGTCTGTGGTCTGAAAAGGTGGCTGAAAGAAATGATTGCCAAGAGGTGTCTTTATGTACCTTTTCTTGGAAGAGAATGGTTGCAGGTAGGATAGAACAGTCAAGTGAGGAGGCCAAGCCAGGTTGGCAGGGGTATTCAAATATTCCCAGCAACCTTAGCAGTCGGGCAGGATTCAAACCATATATCAGATTAACAACTTCTGCTGATTTTTTTTCTTCATATGATCTTTTTAAATGTAGCAAGTCAAAGTATTTACTTTGTTTAAACAATTAAGTGAAGATTATGAATTTTTTTAAAAATAGGGTCTATCTGTGATCCTAGCTGTCCTAGAACTTGCTATGTAGACCAGGCTGGCCTCAAGAAATCCTTCTACCTCTGTTTTCCACATGTGGGATTAAAGACATGTACCGCCACACCCAGTAAGATTAGGGACATAACACAGACACAGAGGAAATCCAGATAATCCCCAGGTCATACTGTGATCTTTTAAAAGCACCATCTCACATGTCACCTCCTCCATGAACATTTTCTATTCCTCCCAATTTTGTCCATTCCTCCAGCATCCTGTTCCAGAATGCTCTTTTCTCTCTAGACCAATAATAGTTTATTGGTTTCTTAGAGTGTTTTTTCACAATTAGTCATAATAATAGTTACTGGCACATCGGTACTTCCCAGGTTTAATGCTATGGAGGGCCAGAACACAAGGGTTTGGCTCTCTACCTCCTGCAGTGGTTGATGCAGTCTATCTTCGATGGTCAATGATAGAGCCATGGGACTCATCATTCCCTGGCCACCTGCTTGTCTCCTCAATGAACTTGCATCCGATGGTTGTCACATGTTGTCATAGGAAAGTCAGACAGTTCTAGTTACACTTCAAACCTGAGGGGGTTTCATGGAGCATACAGTATGACACAAGCTTCAGAAACATGTGATGTCTTGTCTGCCCATCTTCATAACTATGTTATGATCAAAGAGCTTCTGGTAAGACTCCAGTAATACTTTTCTGCCTAAATTCCTTAAGGATAGGATATTTTGCATTCTATTGTATTTCCTCAGTGGTACATGATGCTCAGGAGTAGTTAGCAAGACAACCATGTGAGCAACCTGGCTTTGCAGAGGCTCATCTATCTGTAATTTGTACCACTCGCCCTCGGCCATGGTTAGAGAGGATAGACTAATGGTTAGCACAGATCACCCAGCAAATGGGACACAGCATAGAAGTATGTACTCCCAATAAGTCGGAAAGGTTCAGTATTGTGTCGTTGTTGAGTCTTCCCTGCTTGTGGATGGGTGAACCCTGGAAGTAGGCAGTCATGAGACAAGAAGGGCTTTCAGATCTGGATTTTCCTCATAAACGGAGGAAACTTAGGTTCCAGTGATACTGAAAATATATCTGGTGATGAACTACAATTTCGGGCATTTTGAAATGGCTCTAAATTGAAAGCTGTATTCTAGGGACCCAGAAAGCCTTGTGGGAGCCAAGCAAACAAAACCTCATCAAGAGCAGTTTCATATTCTTCCACTAGAACTCAGTGGAACATTAGGTGGGTGTTGGATGAAGCGTCAGCTGAGATGAGCCTTCTCCTGGGGAGCTCTGCTTTGCAATGGGGTCTCCTGGTTAAGAGCAAGCACCCCCATTTGGGTGGGGCCAACTTTCTGAAGAACTTACCAGAGATCCTGTCAGCTGCCCCAAAAGCTGTCACCCCCGCCCTTTCACTGAAATCTGTTCAAGCACCCCAGTGTCTTTGTTGTGGGTGTGTATTGAATCTCTCATTCGAAAATCACAGGAACCCAGCACAAATTGGCTTATGCTAAAAAAATTTTAAAAACTAAAAAATATGACTTTCACAATTTATAAAATTGAGGACTTCTCAAATTAGAATCTGATACCCCAAGGAGATTCATGAGTCTCTCTGTCCATTTCTCTACAGTCTTTAGATTCCCCCATATATGTGGTTAAAGAAGCAGCCCAAGTCTATATTATCAACAAGTCCAGTAGCACAAGATCTTGTTTTATATGCTACCCCCACCCTAGGTATCAAAATAGCTTCATAATGAACCATCTTAGAGTATTTGATGCTATTAGGGTTCCAGACAGTACTGGAACACAAGGGTCCTGTGCTCATGGCTGCAGTTGAATGGAATTCATCTTGGGTCATTAACAACTAGACCACAAAAATGGGGAAGACAAGTGGTTCTTCAAAGAAAATTGAACTGTTGTTACTGAAGATAGCGTGGTGGTTATAGGACAAATTTATATTGCAATGAACATGTTCAATCACTTGATAGGGACCCTAGGTATAGCAGTATAACACTGTTCCCTGTGGAAACATTCATTTCTCCTCATCTGATCTTTAAAAGCTGGGTTCTTAAAGTTGGGTCTTTCCTTCTCTCTGCCATATAGAAGCAGGTTTAATAAAAGATGGTCATGTTCCCGGTGGGGAGCAATCACCAACAGGACAAACAATTTAGTTCTTTTTCAGGCCAGAGAAATAAGAGGTATAATCTTTGCTTGTTTACCAAGGAAACCAGTTTTATCTGAACAGAATTACTTCCTATATTTTCTAAATGGAAGCAAAACTTCATGTAGTTTGAGGCCTGTTTCCAGGCCAGGCAAGGCTCTTGGAAGTTCTGTGGGCAGAATATGTTGGGAGATTGGAGGTTTGAATTCTCTGAGGATCTCCATCTGGATTTGCCCGAGTAAGTAAATCCTGCCCCCAAATTCAGCTTTCTCACCTATAGTATTGTTTTCAACTCACCATTTTCTTTCCAGTGTAGTTCGTTTCATTTCTAAATAGTTTTATTTTGTTGTTGTTATTGATCCTCAAACACTGTGTTGATCTGGGTTACAAGGCTTCTTGCTTCCTCTATATTCTTAGCCAGGGAAGCTTAGGTACTAGAAAGATTAAGCAAAACTGTAAAAGGAGAACATGTCTAGATGACACAGAGAGGTGGGAGTGAGGCTGTGAGTGGCAAACAACCCTTCCTCCATGGTGAGAGGTTTCTCTAGAACATTGTGATCCAGGGAAGACCACACTTGGTTTTGGAGACACTAAACCATCAGTGTCTGCAGACCTTACGAAGTGGAATGGCTGTGGTGGCTTGAATGATAATGGCCACCAGAGGCCCACAGATTTGAAGGCTTGGTCACCTAGGAGCTGTGCTAGTTGAAAGGATTAGGATTAGTTGGAGTAAGTGTGTCACTGAGGGTGGGCTCTGAGGTTTTAAAGGCCCATGATAAACCCAGTCTCCCAGCCCTCACCAGGAGGTCAGGATGTAGCTAGCTCTCAGCTACTTCTCTAGCACCAAGCCGGGCTATGCAGGCTGCCATGCCCCCTGTGCTGATGCTGATGAACTCAGCCTCTGAAACTGTAAACAAGCGAGTCCTCAGTTAAATGTTCTCCTTATAAGAGTTGCCTTAGTCACAGTATCTTTTCACAGCAATAGAACAGTAACCAAGACAAGTGCTCACCAAAAATGATCCAATATCCCTTGAATTCTGGAATTTTGGAGGGCAAGAAGTAAAGAAGGAGTGATCTGTACACAGAGACCGTAAGACCTAATAAGTTTAATATTTTATATTTTCCTGTTTGCACAGAGACATTTCACTGTTGGGGACAATACAGTTCTAGCCGTAATGCTAGGTACAGTTTGGGAAGGCTGTTCCATTTCAGATTTTCACCTAGACAATGAGCATCTGATCTTACTGTTGGGATCTAGAAGCAGGTCCTACATTTAGCGCTGTGATACATTATATTCTCACAGCAAATGAATGAATGAATGAACGAACACATGACTGAATTCTGTGAACTGGAAAAAATATAATGCCGAAGAGATTTTTCACAGAGAGGTCATGACACTTAGCTTCTGCCCCCAAAAACCTTTTGTCACAGGAAATGCCTGCTGCCACCTCTTTGACTACTTCCTCAGTAACCCACCAACCTTTTGGCTACTCCTGCTTTACTCTGTTGAGGTGGAACCCAAAGAAACATCCAAAAGAGATAGGGAGGAGTGAAACTGGTTCCTTAAGTAGTTTCATCTCTGCCTCCTGCTCTTCTTCAGCCCTTCTGTGTGAGAGCTGTTGGTGAGAAGGAGTGTTTGAAGTAGGGGAGGTCACATGTTTTGTGCAAGGAAACAGATAGGGGAGGGCAGGGGGAGAGGAGAGATAGAGGAGGGAGACAGAGACAGACAGACAGACAGACACACATACACACAGAGACCGGAGAGAAAGTGTAAGAATAAAGAATGTGTAGCACTTTGAGAGAGCTAATTCAGAGGAAAGAAAGCCCCAGTACTGTTGTTCCTTCTGCTGAATCCCCATGGGTGATAAATGTCAAAGGAGTGGCAGGGGTCCAGAGCCAAGTTCACCTCATCTTTATGACCAAATACCCTTGATATGCGAGAAATTCGAGGGCAAAGGAGGAAATGCGTTGTTGGATTGGTGGTTTTCAAAAGTTCCTTATCTTTGATGAAGCAGCTGACTCATCCTGCTGGCTCTCATCTTGGAAATAAATTTAGGTGGCTCAGGGTATGTTACAAAAGATTCCATTCGGGAAAGGTGGACCAGATGTAGGCAGTGAGTTGTAAACATTTTTCTCTGTAGCAACAATGCAGATGGATTTCTGAGGCTGGCAAGGAAAGTCCAGCAGGCTGACCTCCACACGGCCACAGAAAGGAGGAACCTCTGAGGCCGGCCGTGTCAAGGCATGTCTTAGGGTGTTGCATCAGCAAACCTTAGGCAGTAGGTGGCAGAGACTCTAGGGCAGGAGAGCAGCATCTGGAAGACTGAAGAAGTAGGAAGGGCCCTGGCTCGGAGCAAAGTGCAGGTGAGCAAATAGAGTTCTGCTCCTGCACAGCAGTGTGTGGTACGGACAGTGAGGCCTTTCAGCCTGTTTGGTGTTCTGGGTGGTTTTTGTTTTTGTTTTTGTCAATTTGATACAAGCTACGGGTCATAGGAGAAAAAAGAACCTCAGTTGGGAAAATGCTTGCATCAGACTGGTCTGTAGGGCATTATAGTGAGTGATGCAGCAGGGCTCAGCCAACTGTGGGTGTTAGCTACCACCCCTGAGCAGGTGGCCATGGGTTGCATAAGAAATCATTTCTGAGCAGGCCAAGGCACAAGCTAGTAAGCAACTCCTCCAAGGTCTCCATCCACCTCGAGTGGCTAATTCCAGGTTCCTGCCCTGAACTCCTTCTCTGGCTTCCCCTCTTGGATGGACTCTGAACGGTGAGGTGTAACAAACCCTTTCCTCCCCACATGGCTTTTGATTAAGGTGTTTACGGAAATAATAACAAGCAAACTGTGACACCAGGAATTGAATCCTTTAAAATATTTTCATTTTATTTTGTGTGTATGTATATGTGTGTGGGAGGGGGGCACACGTACCATGGTGTTACATGTGGAGGTCAGAGGACAGCTTGAGGGAGCTGGTTCTCTCCTTTTACCATGTGGGTCCCAGGGATTTAATTTAGACCTTCAGGCTTGACATTAAGGACCTCCACAACTTTAGCCGTCCCTCCAGTCTGGGTTTGAGCCAAGACACTGCCATTTGATGGATGCCTCTGTAACTTTGTGAAAGCTCCTACATCTTTTGTAATCTGCCCCCTCTTCTGCCAAGTAGGGCTTTTGCAGTATGTGCCACACTGGTTTATTCTAAGAAATTTGATAGTCCATTCAGAGGATGCAACTCAGTATCCCACACACAAGAACCCTGTAACCATTCCTGGAGACATCAATGGATACTTGGTAAGCACCTGAGGATGAAGGCCAATAAAGGCAATCTTCTTCCAGGTTCCTTTTTTTCTGCCTAGGAGTTTGATTGGTTCCCAGGCATGGGATGGCCAGAGCCTACAGTAGGACCACATCATCCAGCTGTTGCTTGTCCCAGCGATTAATTCAGGTGGGTCATAGTGTGTTAAAAAGGGCTCTGATAAGAAGGATAGACTAGCTGTGTGTGGTTGGCTGCAAGCTCACCTTTGTAGTGACAATTTAGGTGGATTTCCCATGCTGGCAGTGACGTACAGCAAGCTGGCCTCCACAGCATCTACAGGAGACAGCGTGGAGGTTCCTGGGGACAGTGACAGAATGTGCAGGTAAGTTCTGAGAAAAGAGAGAGCTAGGGTATGCAGCCCATGGGTCACAGCTTGGGGGTGGTGGGGGTGGTGGTTATGCCATCCCATTATTTTGTTGAGGTCTGATGCTTAACCTCTAGATGGTTAACTTAGGGTTGACGAGGGTATAACAGGCAGGAGGGGGCTAGGAAGGGATTTTGTGGTTTTCCGGTGGGGCTTGCTTTCCTTGCACTTTGGTGCAATGGGCATTAAATCTCTTTAGGACTGACATGTGGTAGCAGCATCTTGCAGACTCCAGTTCACTGCTGTGACTTCTGCTATGGGCTAGAGAGACCCGGGAATCTGATCACGGCCCGTAAGCATCTACATGGGTAAGGAGACAGGAATGCCCACTCACTGTTTCATCATGTTCTCCCCTCCAGTCGCCTTCCAGTCTCCAGTTTTCACCTTCCCTTTCCTCAGTGACTCCTTTCTTTTCCTTCTTATAGCTCTTGTTCTTCCACCCACCCCACCTTCTAATCGCCCTTTACTCATCCTCAACCTGGAACCATAGTCTTTGGAGAGACAGGAAGGATCTCAGAGACCTTTGCTATAGACCTGCACCTTGAACTTTGGCAAACCATTGCTAATCTGGTAGTTGGAATGTCTGGGACAGTGACTGCTCAGGGCAGCTCATTCTCCGTGTGGTATTCCTTAATGATTATGATAGTGGGACCCGGGGACGGAAGCTGTATTTCTTCCAGTCCTCTAGTAGCTCAGTCTAATGGAACTGCCTTTGCAGTCTGGCTCCAGCTCTACCAGAGTCGGGACAGGACAGCGGTGACCTCAGCCAAAGGCTGAGAAGTGATGTTAGTAAGATCTTGTTGAGGATTTCATATGAACCAGCCTCTAAGAGATGACAGATTCTAAACTTCACACCTTGAAACATCCCCCGCAAAGAGGCTTGAGTTTAGAAAATAGAGACTTCCAGTTACTTGGTGTAGAGACTGTTGAGCCCCTGAAGTGGAATATGCTGGAGGAGGTGGTCCGGTGGGGGTGGAGCTTTCAGAGCCTTGTCCCACCTTCTGTCTAGTCTGGGTTTTTCTGATTGTGTTGTAATACGACCAACCACTGCCATGCCATCCCTGCCAGGATAGACTGTATCTAATTGTGAGCCCAAACCATACAAAACCTAAAGCCTTCTTCCCTGAAGTGAAGCCTGGTCAAGTATTTGGTAACAGTAAGGAAAGTATGCAATATCTGGGGAACCTTCCTTTTGAAGGGCATCCTGTGAGGGTGTGAGAATCTACAGGTGAGAGGAGACAATATGAGAAGATGAAGTTAATGGGTGTGATGAGGTCTGCTAGACAGACTTGAATTCACATCCAAGTTCAACTGTTTCACGAGTTCTTTAATGTCTCCGATGGATAAAAAATACTTATCTGAGAAGACTCCTTGGAAGTCAAATAAAGTTGGTGTGTATTGTTCCTAGAACCCTGCCTGGTGTGTAGTAGACATTACATACACCCTTCTTTCCACTCTTCCTCTCAATCTACCTCAAAAGAACATTGAGTTCGTGTTTAATATGAAAACCACAAATGTTCAGAAGTAAGAAGGGTGAGGAGAACCGCAGGAACACGAGCTACCGTGAGTGTCTTGGAGTCCTGCAGCTATGGCCTCTGTCCTGTGCTTACATCCTCCATGATGCCTCGAGTATACTAGATGCTGAACACATGTGAGAATGGGCTCAGAAACCAGCTGTTGTGTGTTTTCATTGCAGACGTCTCTGATTTAGTGGGAAGACACCAGGAAACAGGCCATGTTTTCTTTCTGATTCTTTCTGCCTGTGGGACCTTGGAATCTTGGGGAACCCTCTCAAGTCTCTGAAGCTCAGTGTCTATCTTTGTGAAATAAGGGACAAGGTGAGAAGAAGGGGCCCCAGAACCCACCTGCTGTGGCAATCTGATCTTCTGGCTTTCCAAACTAGGAGGAAATGTGTTTCTGTTGCTTATGCCCCCCAAGTCTCTGTTATGTCTAAAGCAGCAGTAGTGAGATAATTTTCAAACTGGGCTCTGGGGAGGCTTATAAAATAGCCACTACAAGAGGCTCTAATTTCCCTCTTCTTCCAATGTCCCTGACACACAGTAAGTAAATCTGTAACAAACAGATTAAGTGTGTACTCAACAGTGATTTCTCATGAGATTCTCCTAAGGTTGGAACGCTCTCAAAGCATCCAGCTGCATGCCCTACCCACTGTCTGCAAAGCACTCAGAGGAAACAGTGGGTGACAAAAGCAACGACCTTGACATTTAAGTCAGCCTTTAGCCTTTGGTGATCTGCTTTCCCACAAACCCACCATGACATGTGTTTTTGTAATGAAGAAGTTCAAACATCAAAAAGAGTCCCATAAAAGATCCCTCGAGATAGGTAAGTGTGGTGGTGCAGGCCTGCCATCCCGGCACTTAGGATGTGGATGTAGGAGGATTGGAGTTCAGAGTTATTGCTGGCTACATATGTAGTGAGTTTGAGGCCAGCCTGGGCTACGTGAGGAGGCCCATAAGACCTCCACATTTCCAGTCTTAATAGGTATTTGTGAGGTGTGCCCCACACCCTGTCTCATTTCCTTACTACTCTATAGGTACTGGACTCTTCACCTTAGACGCTTGACTATTTTCATGGTCATTCTCACATTAGATCCTCTCTGGGCTATAATTTCAGCTAAGATGTCAACGTGTGTCTACAGAGGCCTAGACACTTCAAGGCCTTGGAAGTAAAGAAGTTCAAATAAGTGTAGAGTTCAAATTTTACCTAAGATCAACAGGATGTCACTGATGCGCTATTTGAAATGGCACAGGGACAAGATCACATTCAAATTTTCAGAAGTGGCAACTTCAAGGATCATATGACCTACAGTTAAGGGAAGAAAGGGAGATGCAATGTCATCAAGTCTCAAGAGTAAAGCCACCTGCTGACTGACTCCTAACACCTACAGTGTCCTTGGCTCCTGGAACACAGAGTATTCCTGGCTGAGCTGGCAGAAGAATCTCAGTTCTTATCAAAGGATTCTGTTCCTGACCCAGGATTCTCTTACTTTCATCCATCAGCCAGGATCTACTTATGAATTCAGTGATTATGAATATGAATATGATTACAAATTATGGATAAGGAGACACAAATCACAACATACCATTTGTTAATGTACAGTACCATCTCCACCCTTCTACCCCCACCCCATGCCCCGCCTCCAGGAATTTAAGCCTAAGATTATAATGATCGTTCCTATTCTCCATTACAGGGAGGGTCCCTTAATTAGAGTCCACTGACAAGTGACAACTGAAGCCATGAGCAGCCGTGGCCCAGCTGCAGCCTGGGTTCAGGTCCTGCGATGGGGAATGGGTGTTGGCATGAAGAAGTGTCCGATCACCAGATGAATGTCACACAAGTGGCTGCACCCCCCCCCAAATATCTCCAGCCATCTTTATGCACACATTAAAAACAAGCATGTTTTTCCATACTAACAAACTAGTTTTCCCCATCCTCCAACGTAAAACTCCAACAAAACCAAACATATTTTCTCCCAACTTTTACATCAAAACAGCTTTAAACCAAAAGCAATACTTAATGTTAGCTTGGCCAAATATCCAGCCAGGTACATCCAGTCTTTACAAAAACTATAAAGTGACTGACATAGGTACACATTTTCAAGCCCAACAATCTCATTCAAAACATATTTACAGAATGGGTGATTTGCTCCCCATCCTGTCAGCACTGAATTAGAACAGCTCCAGGGGCATCCCAAACTTGAGAAGCATCACCTCCCAAAGAATTTTAGGGGAAGATGTTTGAGAAAAAATGGGGTTTCCATGAATGATCACATCTGTCCAAAGCATGATTGATAAAAATGATACTGAAACCACCAAGAGAATCATCAATCATTATAAGAGAGAAGAGAGTATGCAGGCTATGTGGTCCTAGCAGTATTCTGCAGTGTCCCCAAAGTCCTCTGATCCTTACCAAGTGAGACTGTACCCATGGACTTTTGCCTCATCTGGAGACCCATTAGACAAACACTCATATACTTGTCTGAACCCAGGTCTCACAACTCTCAATGATGAGTGAAATCAATCTTTCTGTCTTCTAAATAAATTTCTCTCACTTCTTTTTGTCATGCACACAGACAAAACTATAGAGGCTCCTCCTGAATCATAAGCAAAAGTAAGGTTGGGGTGTATTAAAAACCCAAGTGTGCAATCTGCACGGGTATGGGAGAGACATTGCCAGAGTATGAAAGCAGCCATGGGTTGACATCTAAAGTATACATGAAGTATAAGAAGATCCGGCAAATCAGTAGGGAGGAGATAAACAACTTTTAAATGGCAAACAGAATATACATTTAAGGAAAATAGATTGCCCAACAAATGTATAACTGATGTTCAAACTCATAAGAAAGCAGAGAGGAGGCAATTAGTAGACAATGAGATTCCTTCATAGGCACAATGCTTAGCAAAAATCAGAAAGGTGGGTACTACAAAGCAGAGAGCAAAGCAGAGGCTGGGATGGTCCTTTTGTAACTGCTAGTGACATCAAGGGACTGAGCTGCTAAGTAAGCATCTTGGAAGGACTTAGAGAAGTTGCACTAGTGGGCTCATGCTGAGTAAACTCAGGCTTGGCGGGTACTGTGGTCTTTGCTCACATTTGCGATCTTCCTGTCTACTTGACAGATTGCCTTGGAGGGCTTCTCTAGGCTAGTTACGGTAATCAGCAGGTTCTCTGCATCCCCCTCTGCTGAGTCATCTCCAGAGCTCTGGCCTGCAGTCTAGTGAGTCAACTCTCCTGCTGATTCCCAGGTATCATAGGAGTAGGAGACAAAGAGAAGTCAGCTTGAGGTTCCAGCACCCACATGGGGTTCACCAGCCTGGTGGCTCTTCATTAGTTTCTCCTCCAGCAGTGGCAGTGCTAAGATCTACTTTGAATAATGATTTCTTTTCTTTAGTAATATATTGGTACCAACACAATGGGTCCTCGTGACTGTTCAATAGCAGTGTTTCTTCTTTCTTCATCTTGCTAGGGTGTAATGCTGGAAAACACTACCAAACTCCAAAGCAGTTTCCAGAAGTTTTCTCTTGTCTCTTTCAGCTAGGTACCCCTCTTCCTGAGATTGGAGGGTGGTAGGGTATGTATGGGCTTCTGATTCCTCTATCAAAAAAAAAATCAAAAAAAGGGCAAAGAGAGACATGGAAGGACAGAATGATTATTGAAGAATGTTGGGAGTCTGAAGAAGGATAGCAAGGAGAGACCAAGAGTCATGGGAATAGTGAATGAGGGGAAGATAAGAACTGTGTCTCAGGTGAAAAAAAAAAGGAAGAAAGAAAAAACAGACCTGGATAACCAGAAGTGTGAATTGCAGGCAGAGTGACCTCATGAGGAAGAGGTTGGATTTGCAGCTGGGGTGAGCAGGATGATAGCATCAGGAAAATGACACTTATGAGTAGGGTTAGCATAGGTGAGACATGGAAGGATGATCATCTTAAAAATCCCAAAGCATGAGATAAAAATTAAGAATATTTAAAAGTAGAGCTTCCCCAAAAGGCAGAATATAGAACTTTATTGGGATTTATATGGCTTATGTGGGAAAATGAAGGGAACTGGGGCTGAGTTCTTAGAGGTTATTAGACATAAATGCTGTGTGTGTGTGGCCAGAGAGTAAAGTCCATCCAGGCAGAGTGGGCAGTTCTAGAAAGGCATAAGACATATATTTGATTTTGCTGCAGATGTTGAGTAAAGTTTTAGTATGTTCTATGTGTTGCCATAAAAGTTAATTGTGGCTTATCCCAAACTCGTCTGAGTTGGACACCTCAAGTTTCATCTGGTGACCATAACAGGGTTTGCAACAACAAATGTTTACAGCGACGTGGAAGGCCACTTCTCAGGGGAAGTGGGATAGGAGGCACAGTGGGGCCAGCGAAGCCTGGAACACCTGCAACATCTGCAGCACATTCCTGGTGGAAGTTGACTGACGTTCAGAGATGGCCAGGGATGCCTAATGTTCTACTATTTTCAATGAGAACAAAAGTGTGTATTTTTAATGTGTGCGATCCCAATTTTGAATGTGGGCAGCTAATGGAAGAAAAAAGCACTGTTGATAGTAAAGCAGTCCTGTGGTACCACAAGACAAATAGGCCCGTAGTTTGCAACCTCCGAGCTAATCTGTGGGATGGGTGGGGTAGGTTTTACCCTCTCAACTATGAATGATGGTGAGCTGCAAGGCTATGGTAAGTAGTGTTCAGTTGAGGGGAGGGACAGCAACAGGGGAGAAAATTCCCCATGCAAAAGCTAAGACGTGGAGATAGCTTCTCTAGTCAAACTCCATGGTCTTCTCCCAGAGCATCAGCACCAAAACGCCACGCAGGACATTTCCTTGTAGCTGGGGACCAATTAATGTCCTCAAGGTGAATCCGGTGCTGGCTGAATGGGACCTCAGGCAGGCCCTTCTCAGCACAGAAATGCCAATTGGAATTTCGAAGACTTTCGTCAGAAATTTGTGGGCGGAAACTTCCTGGTGTTGCTGAGAGCCTTTTGAGGCTTCTCAGGCTCAGATGCAAAGTGAGTGGGTGTCTCACAGAGAAATAAAAAGAGAGAGAGGTGTTTCCCTTGACAGTGGAAACTTTATAAAGAGAACTGACCCGACTTCTCTGGAACAGTCAGCGTCAAGAGCCCTGTTCTCCACACTTCAAGAGTCTCCGCAAGATTAAGAGAAGAAAATCCTTTCCCGGGGGCTGGGTGCCATGCAACAGCCCTTAGATTATCCATGTCCCCAAATTTATTGGGTGGACAACAGTGCCACTTCTGCTTGGGCTCCTCCAGAGTCAGTTCTTCCCTGTCCATCTTCTGCGCCTGAAAATCCGGATCAAAGGAGACCACCACCACCTCCGACACTGCTACCACCTCCATCACAACCACCACCACCACCCTCACTGCCACCACCGCCCCCTCTAAAAAAGAGGCAGGACCACAACATAGACCTATGGCTACCGGTGGTGTTTCTGATGGTGCTGGTGGCTTTGGTTGGACTGGGGTTAGGAATGTATCAACTGTTCCATCTGCAGAAGGAGCTGGCAGAACTCCGTGAGGTAAGCCTGGAATGGGCATTAATAAGGCCCCCAAGTCCCTGGGTGCAACACGACTTTGCTTATGTGGGCCACTGCGTTGCTTGCAATGATTTGGGTGTATGTTTGTTTGTTTGTTTGTTTTAATGGTAAAGATTGTTTTAATCCCCTCCTTTTAGGAAAGGGTTGTTATATTATTTCTATTCTATAGTTGGAGAAACAGGCTCATTCCCCAAAAGTATATGGGTCGCAACCCCTCATTATGGTTGAATGACTTTTGCACATAGGTATCCTGCATCAGATATTTACATTGTGGCTCATAACAGTAGCAAAATTATAGTTATGAGGTAACAATTAAAATAATTTTATGTTTGGGGATCACCACAACATGAGGAACTGCATTAAAGGTTTGAACCATTAGGAAGGTTGAGAACCACTGGTCAAAGGGAATATTTTCTATCTTTTAGAGAATCCAAGGCAAATAGTTAATTCTCAGTTGTCAAGAGGATGTTGAGCTTTTTACAGCTTCACATTTAGCGATTCAAAGGTTAAAAAAAATCAATTTTGAATCTTGCTTCAAAGTGTAGACTAAATCTTTTTGGAAAAACTTGGAAGTCTTAGTACTATTCCAAACACCACTGTGTGGCTCAAGTCTAAGTCAAGCCAAGATCCGAAGTATCTGAATTCTCTTTCTAGGGACTGATGGGATTTTTCTGCCTGCTTGGCTTAAATAACTCCATTATTTATTTTATGAATCTTTCTCTTTCACCAGTTCGCCAACCAAAGCCTTAAAATATCATCTTTCGAAAAGCAAATACGTAAGTACCTTTATGTGTGTCTTTTGAGTTCCCCGAAGTGGTGGTCCTCAATACTGAACAAAGTTGGGAGGATGCCTAGGAGTCTGCTCCATTCTCAGGCTTGTGATTCCTAGGCAAAAGATCCTGGGGACCTTAGACTCTAAGATCAGGTTCTGTGAAACACAAGGAAATGCTGGATGCCGTTTATTGTTCAATAGCCATGTATCTCAATGAACACTGCACATAACTCAAATGAATTTGGGCTTGGCTTTGGAAAGAGACACACATATAGCCCTGGACCTTTCCCCCTGGCTCCTTCCTTGGGCATGTTGGTCCCATCTCTCCTGGTGGTATCTGTGATTTCTCAGGACAGAAGAGGAGTAGAGGCAGACACAAATGTTTCTTAGGAAGTCCTCTCCTTTTTTCAAACAAAACGTAACTACTCAAGAATCAAACTGTATGTTTTAATTATTTTCTATGACACAGCAATTTTAAGAAGTAAACTCATTGATTTCATTAGTGTGCTCCTTCTGAAATCGTAAGAAGCTTGGGGAAGACTGTTCACAGAACTGTACACCTTTCCCACAGAGGACTTAAGATGCCTTTGATTAGTTTAATGATAAAGCACCCTCCCCCCACCACCACACACAGATGTATTAGATCCAGGCTAGGGGGAAGATAACAGGTTTGAACATAAAATCTCAGAGCATGGTTCCGGGAGACTGAATAATAGAGAGTTCACAATCTGCATTGTTTATCTTGGAGTCAATTTAAAGAAGCTTTAAATTTGAATTTGAAAGGAGCTTATATAGAGAAAGTGGTCTATTTTCCATTTTCAAAGAGATACAAAATACTATATATACAAAATACAGTTAGGTGTAATGCGCAAGCCTCTTGGTATAAAGCTGGCTCTAGGAGAACAGTCTCCCCCATGCCACATTATCTATAGGGCTTTCTGAGTCATAGAGAAACTCCTACCTCTCAATAATGGCCCTGAAATGATAAAAAAAAATAATAAGCAGTGACCTTTGCAAGACAATACAGCAGCTTTATCCTAATAACTTTGAAGAAAGCTGAAGGGCAACAGACAACAGTGGCCATGCATTAAGGAGAGCTGGCTCCATACTCAGAAAGTGATCATTCAGCTCCTGCCTGAGAATACAAACTCTTGCAAGGGCCACCCTGTTGTGCTCTCCCTTTTAGCTCCACATTCAAGTCTCTAAGTACCAGAAAGCCCAGATTACACAGGCCTAGTGGAAATAACTTGTTAGAAAAATGAAAGCTCTCAGGATTTCTAGAGTGAAATCACTTTGAAAATTAGTGGAATGTGGCTTATGTACTGGTGTTAATCACTCCCTATCACCCACTCCCATGGAGTCATTTTAGTGAACAAAGGTCAAATGGACAGATGAGTCAGGTCTACCTACCCCTTTATATCATTGTAGGTGGCCAGAAAGTGATAAACTGTCACAAGGAAGTCAGAATAGTAACTTTACTACTAAGAGGAGCTGGTTTAAAGAAAGGGATATTTATTTCGTCCATCAAATTCACAAAAACAAGAAAACAAAGATTTTCAAATAAGTGAAAGAACAAAAGGCCATATCTGGTCCAAGTTTCATCCAGCATGCATGGAAATTACTGTAAGTGTCCTGAAAAACACTAGGGAAGTTCATTCCAAGGGCTTCAATTGTTGGTTTGCTTTGCAATCTTAAAAGATTTTCTTAGGAAAATAGTTGGAGGTATAGACAAAAAATTTATACATATAGTATTCATCTCTTCCTTCTTTCCTTCCTTCCTTCCTTCCTTCCTTCCTCCCTCTCTCCCTCCCTCCTTCTCTACATTCCTCTCCCCCTCTTTCTTCCTTCTTTCCTTCCTTCCTTCCTTCCTTTTTCATTTTGAAGGTGTTCACTACTGCCAGTTGGCTTTTTCTTTTTTAAAAGATTTATTAATTTTGTTCTATGTGCATTGGTGTTTTGAAAGCATGTCTATATGAGGGTGCCAGATCCCCTGGAACTGGAGCTAAAGACAATTGTGAGCTGCCATGTGGTTGCTGGAAATGGAACTCAGGAACTCTGGAGGTGCAGTTAGTTTTCTTAACCTCATTCATTTCTCCAGCCCTATTTATCAGTTTCTTATAAAACAACAATTTGAAAGAAACCTAGCTCTCTGGATAGGAGATGTGTTGACTACATCGTGGCACATTAATAGGAGACCATTATGAATGGCACTAAAACATCTAGTAGGACCAGCTAGTAGAGCTTCTAATGCCATGAATATTGTGCACTTTGTATTGTTAGGTAAACATACAGGTTATCAAAGGCAGTTTTTAGTTCAATACTCATTATGAAGTACATATGCATGTTTTTAACTTCGAAAAATCCAAAACAATATAGTAAGTGATTTTTTTCTAGGAGATACTATAGCTATTATAGATTTTTTTCTTTCATTTAAAATGCTTTTCAGGCATTTTTTAAATTTTATTGTGTGTTTACATACATGTGTCCATATGTATGTGCCAAGCTGTGGCACATACATATGGAACAACTGTTAGGGATTGGTTCTCTCCTTTCACCTAATTCAGTCCTCAGGCTTGGAAGCAAGTGCCTTAGCCATCTAGTCAGCCCTACTTCTTTTTATGCTGCTACCTTTCCCATGGTTATGCAATTGATATTTTGTTCCTATACAAGGATTTTAGAGAACTGCCTATGACTGAGGCTGAGTCTTAGTTGGTGTTTGAGAATGAGAAAGGTAGAGATGGATGCCTGTTCTTACGGATCTTATAGCACAGTGGAGAAGATGAACAAAAACGAGCCAACAGTACAATTTCCAGCAGAATTCAGGGTGATCCAAAGCAGAGTGGTCTGGACAAGTCCTTTATAAGTTTGTCCATGGTGATGCATGAGGAATATATCAGAAACCTCTTAAAGAGAAGAGCTGCATGTATGGATCATGGAACAGAGAGAACATTCCACATTGCACATGCAAAGAACCTGGAACAGGAAAGAGTCTTTTTTTTTTTTTTGTATTTCTAGAGATTTCTTGGACCTATCCAGCAGATAATTATAGGAGTGTGTTTTATGAGAGTAACATTATACTAGTCTCTATGAGAAATATAAAGATAAGCAACATGTGGTTCTCTGCTCCATTCCTGTTAGTGCATGGCAGAGTACCAGGTCATCTGCTCCCGTGGTTTGTGGTATGCATGAGGTCCAGTCTTCCTATCCTCTTCACTTCCTTCAAGATCTGTTCTTCTAGATGCCAGAGAGGTCAGGATTGTTTAGATAACGTTCTCAGTAGACTGGAATATTTTCATACCCCATGTATATTGAGATGGACAAGTACCTTCCTATAAATATTTTTTGAATGTATTCATTAGCTGAATTTATGAAGTCTAGTACTAGATTTCTACCTTAGCCAAAGTATTTGAAGTTAGAGAAACAGTGTTTATTTGAAAAGATATGCCAGTTTTTGTGGCTCTGATTTAATTTACTGATGCTATGCTAAACAAGGCTAAATGCTCCTGTGACTTTACTATACAGTAAAATAACATTAGACTTGGTAGCCAGGATCCCAAAGTCCAGCATTGTTAATATTAGTTTAGATTATAAATTGTTTATTCCAGATAGCTGCTATTTTCCTGGACAAGAAGGAAATAAAGACATTTTGATAGTTACCCCAGCATGGAGGAGCCAGCACTACAAGAGAGGCAGACAAAGGGATCGTAGGCGTCAAAGGTTGAGGGGTCATATTTGACAAGCAGTGTGGAAGGGTTTCCCAGAGGAAGAGCAGTGTAAGGTGGTCAGTGGAGAACTGATGGGAATTTGGCACAGAGATCTCATCTGAAGGGTATTCCAGACAGAATGAGCAATAGCCCAGAGGAAGGGAAGAAGGGGGCATAATCAGGTCATAGGATTCATGCTGTGTGAGAGTGTCTGATGGCGTGGAGTAGGGAGAGCAGGCTGATGCCATGTACAGAGGATGGAGTAAAATTGTGGACAGCCTCTTGATCCATAAGGAGGTCTTAATATAATCAATTTGGGAATAAACTGTAGAATGGTGGCCAAGAGGTGAATCAGTCCTCTTTTCTAGACTCCATCAGTCAGCAGAATTGGGGTGTATGAAACCCTGGATTCAGTCAGCCTTAGGTGTCCTTTGCATCCACAATTATAGTTAATCAACTGCTAGTATCTTTTGCCAATTATAATTAGGGCAATAATCTCAATCTAAAGAGGCCAAGGCAAGTCCTTAATGAAGTAACTGAAATGGCTGCTTTGTGCAGCCAAGTTTATATTCACTGTTTTATCATAATAAAATTTATGTATACATGTCTTTCCCTGTCTTGTCTTTTTAAACTATTTTTGAATTGCAGACTCCCATGAATCCCACAGTTTAGATTTTCTTAATAATGAGTATTTCTTCCTATGCTCTGAACATCCTATATTTAAATGGTGGAATTTATAGCCCCAGTCAAGATGGTAATTGGCATTTATCACAATAATTTTCATATGCCTTTTATCTCTCTGTCATGCAGAACACCAGAGTCTACCCTCTAAAAAACAAGAGCCAAGGAGTGTGGCCCATTTAACAGGTTTGTGTCTGGAAGGACTGGGTGGGGACAGAAAGTCTTTGTGAAAATGTCAGCTGCCAGCTGCCATTCTGGACATTCTGAACTTTTGTTAAGGAGGAGCCCGCAGTTTTGCCTTAGAAGCTTAGCTTGTCAGACGTGTGAGACTTTCTGGCTGAAAGTTCCTCTCTGGTTTATTACAGGCAACCCCAGCTCAAGGTCTGTCCTTCTGGAGTGGGAAGACACATACGGAATTGCTCTGATCTCCGGAGTGAAGTATAAGAAAGGTGGCCTTGTGATCAATGACACTGGGTTGTACTTTGTATATTCCAAAATATACTTCCGGGGTCAGTCTTGCAACAACCAGCCTCTAAACCACAAGGTCTACATGAGGAACTCTAAGTATCCTGGGGATCTGGTGCTAATGGAGGAGAAGAAGTTAAACTACTGCACTACTGGCCAGATGTGGGCCCACAGCAGCTATCTGGGGGCAGTATTCAATCTTACCAGTGCTGACCACTTATATGTTAACATATCTCAACTATCTCTGATTAATTTTGAGGAATCTAAGACCTTTTTTGGCTTATATAAGCTTTAAAAGAAAAGGCACTTTAGAATTATCTGTTATTCCTTGTCATGGGTACTGGGGATATTGTCTTGAATGAGAGTCTTCTTAAGACCAATTGAGATTAACTGAAACTAACTGAGCCACAAAGACGTCATGATCACAAGGTTCAACAGGTCAGCTATCCTTCATTTCCAAGAGGTCCATGGAGTGGTCCCTACCACTCCCATCATGAGCCAGATGGAAGGAGAACTGTGGCCAAAGAACAAAGAACTTTTGGCTGCCACGTGCTGATACAGAGGCATGGAGAAGGAACTGTCTGATGCTAAATGGCCAAGAGAATTTTAGCCATTTAAGAGGACACTTTTAAACTCACCTTTCAGGGTGGGTCTACTTACTACCTCAGAAAAGGCCATCTTTTAGACACATAGTTGTGATCTGAAAATACAAGGGATGGGAAAGGGGGCTGGGTTTGAATGATAAGCTAGAGACTGAAAGAGGCCAATGCCCCATTGGCAGCCTCTTTACATTTAACTGGTGTTTTTCTGAGCCAACCTTTGATGGTAACAGAGAAATAAGAGGGATGTTTGGGGCACAAATCATTCTTTGCACAGCATGTGTACCTCCAGTGCAATGGTGTCTGTGTGTGTTTGTATGTATGAGAGAGCAGACAGACTCATATAAATAGAATGTGTGCATTACAAAGTACATATTAGAAGCATATGTGTTACATTTGATGGTAGATATCTAAATGTTTCTTGGCAATAAACTCTAATAGTCTTCAAAAATCTTTTATTATCAGCTGCTGATGCTGTTTTCCTTGAATATAACTAGTATTTATATATTTTGTGCATCTTAGTGAAGGAAAGACAAATAAAAATTGTATTGTAGATCATAAAAAGTACAGTGTTTGGAAGCCAGTGAGATGCGCTCATTGTTTCTTTTCTTCATGGTTTCTTCATCCACAATGACTTTGGAGCATTCTGAAAAGAAGTTGCAAAGGTGAGTAGAGCTGTGTGGCAAATTCTCCCATCGTTGTCAGTTTGTTTGTTTCTTCCCCCTCTCTGGACCTCACATTACTCTGAGTTTTGATTACCAACATTATGGCCAATGTTAAGTTGACCCCAATTTCCACATATTTGATGGCAACTCATCTTCTCTGGGGGCAAAGCCATGGCAAAGTGGAAAGGACACATGCTTTGTAGTAAAAAGCCTGTAGCTGATCTTTGTTCTTGTTCTTAGCTCACTTTGCAGTCTGGTAGATCACAAGCCCTCTGATGTGCAGAAGAGTTAATGCATGTGTAATATTAGTGCAGCCTCCTTAACGCGTATATTTAATAGAACTTTCTGTAAATTATCTAAGGGGATTTGAAGCGACAGATGGGAGAGAAAGTTAAAAAGAAAACTGAAACATCCCCCGATCCCTAACACTAGCTACAAGAGAGATATTATTAGGTATCCGAAATTTCCAGGAATTAAATAGGAGAGGAAGAAGGGAAAGTGCCAAGTCAACAAAGGCCAAACTGCCATTCAAAAGAGTCCATAAATGTTTCCTGCAATTTGAGAGACAAAAACAAAGCCTCAGGTTGGAAAGTATCAGCATCTCATCTTCAGACTCTTCTGTCTGACATCTGCTTGGGTGGGTTGGTTCCTTTACAGAAAATGTCTGGGAGGTATTTGGTCTTTGGTTGTAGATTTATTTTTCCAGTTATTATGATGAAATCCCCTTCATCTTTTCCCTTATATTTTGCCATCAATCATCAAAGATGCCTATTCCAAGGGTCCTTGGATGTTTTCTGGGTGTTTTTATGGTTTTTTTGTGAAAGGACATTTCTAGACAATCATACTAGAGCAAAGAAGAAGTAAGAATGGAGCAGAGGCATCTTGAGATTGGTGAATATTATAACCTGCCAGTCAAATTACCCTCATATCCATCTCTTAAAGGTGCCTTTGGGGTTGTATTAATAGCTCAGTACACTTCATGTATTCTGACACTTGGTCTTTTGGTGAAGATCAAGTATAGTATTAGTTCCAGTGAGGAGATACTATCAATGCCTTTAGAAACCTTAAGTCATTTTTCTTTAATTTCAAACACAAGGATTGTTAAAACCAAAATGCTTTTGAATGTATTCATTGGAAATGGGATCCCCCATTGTCTCTCAGAGAAAGATGATTAAACACGAAGTTCAACACAGACATACACAGAAAAGTCACTTCTAGTTCAACAGTTTGAGGTTTTCTTTTCTAACATCTAACAGCACACAACACCCATTCTTTTCTTAGCCCCTCAGACTGGTGGCTTTGTGTTCTCTGAAGTAGGTTTTGTCTGACCGCAGCTTAACAGGAAAGAGGTCTCCTGTGGCCACCATCAGAAGGGTGTCTAATCTGAGCCTCTTTCAGAAGAGGAAAATGGAGGGGAAAGCCTGGCCCTCTGAAACCAAACTAGATGCTCTCCTTTATGGGTTAAGCCTTAGACATGCCCTGGCCTTTATTGAAAGAAGTGCAGAGGCCATGTGTTAAATTATATATATTTAAATGTGCCTGGGTAGAAGTTCTACTTTATGAGCTCTTTTACCTAATGTGATAGGTCACGAGTGATCTAGAAAATGGGAGGCAGAACACATCACTTACAGTGTTTGTACTCAGCAATGAGCCCAGCTGAGAAGTGATGAAGCCTTTGGTAGTGCCAGGGACCTTTAGGATTCACCTGGAAACCCATCAGACTTGGCCTCATAGGTGGTTAAGCGGACATGTTGTTCATTGCAGTTCACTTAGAAGGTAGCAGTCTCATCTCAACGGTGACGTGCTCACCTCTGCCCCCAGATCTGCCAAACTGTTACACAGTTCTCCATACTCCTGAAAAATGCATCTTCAGAATAAGGCAATGCAACTTTCATCCTGTTCCACTCAGAGGTTTTCTCAGAGCTTTAGGTCACCCTTTCTTCTAGTTCTATAGAAGGACAGACATGAGCCTCATGCTCACGTTCTATAGGAGCGCTAATCTTCACATTTTCTAAGACTGTCAAGGGAGATCCCCATGCTCTATAAATGGGCAAGCCCATTAGAGCATGTTTGCTGGCTCTCGTGAATTCTAGCTATGGATGCTCTCCCAGGACACTTGCCACTCCCACAGTAGACTGCTTTATTGCTTTCAAGGCATCCCTACAACAACGTGTGTCGACAAAGCTTACAGAAGGTTTACAGTAATGCATAACTCTAATATTATAGAGTTATGTATGATACACATACTATAAGCTACATGTAAAATTGAGTATTAGATGTCACCATATCCAAACTCACAAATAACTCCTCAAGTAGACATTCAAAATTCTGGTATTTAAAGTAAGTATATGATATTCACTTATTCTACAAGTGGTTTTGCTTGTTTTTAATGACTGATTTTATCCTTTGACAATTTCATGCGTGTATATAATGTATGCTGATTACTTTCTCCCTATGCTCTTCATTAATTTTTTCAACCTCCCTTACCCCTTTCTAAGACTTTCAGTTTTGTTTTGTGATTTATTTAGTTTAACCCAAGCCATCTATGGGAACAATTAGAGTTGATCCACTTGAGTTTGGTGGGGTCATCAGTGAAAATACAACTGAAGGAAATTACTACCTCTCTCCATGAATCTGTCAGTAGCAAACAGCTCAGCAGTGAAGGACAGGGACATATGAAGCACTCCTCTATCTGTGTTTGACTTTTGTTGATGGGCCTAGTCTCGTGCAGCCCCAGGGCAAACATATGCAGGTATTGTGAATCTATGGTTACAATTGCTATGTCTTACCCAGATGATAGCATTCTGCAGCCCCTCTCTCGATCTTCTGGCCCTCTTTTATAATAGTCTCTGAGTTTTATGTGTATGGTATAAATGTCCTGTTTAGAACTGAACACTCATTCATCACTTGTTCCCAGCACTTTGTATACAGTGAGCCTCTTCATTCACCACCATTCACTGAGAAAAGAAGCTTCTCTGATTAAGAATAAGAGCAACATTTGTCTATGGGTATGTTATAAATATTTATAAGACAGTTTGCTGCTATGAAAATTTAGCTAAACCAAAATATTCAACTTCCCCTGTTAGGGTCTATGATTTCCCCCAGTAAGGTTTTTTTTTGTTTGTTTGTTTGTTTTTAAACCAGATTTATAGTACCAGGATGGCTTTCCTCCTATGGAGCAAGTCTCAAATCCAGTTGAAGAGTTGTTTGTTACATCTGTAACAAAAGTGCCACTATAACACAAGCCGGTGCATCTTGCCTGGAAGTTAGCAAGAGTCCTTTTTTGTTTTTTGAATGTCAATATAGGAGAAAATTTCCAGAGGGTGTAATAATGGAGCCCTTTATGGGGCTTATTTTAATGACAAAGTGGAAAACAAGCAAGAAAAAACAATAAAAATTATGGCTACATATCTGTTATTCATATACTTAGGAGACTGAGGTAGGAGGATTGCAGGTGTGAGGTTAGTTTGGGTTACATGAGTTCCTGTTTTCAAGGAGAAAGCACACAAATATTTAATGTCACGTGGTGGTAAGTGTTATGAAGAAAATTGGGTAAGGTGGCAGAGTGATAGAAAAATGGTTATTGGAAATAGAGAAAAAATACACACAGATATCTAGATCAGAGCACCACAGGCAGAGAAGTTGCACGTGCAGAACATTAAAACAGAAAGTTGTTAGGTTTTATCCTAGTGTAATATAGACTTGTATGTTGATCCTTGAAGTGATGGTTTGGGGATGTAGAATCTACCTACTAAGAGGTTGCCAGGTTATGAAAGCAGAGCCCTCATGAACAGATTTATTTTATTTTATTTTTTGCAATACTAGACTAATAATCTGTCCACTATGTTTTTTATTTTTGTTTTCCTTTTTTAAAACATGTGCTCTTGTCCTTTCACTTTCTGCCAAGTTATGGAACAGAACAAAGACTGTCATCAAATGCCACCACTATGTCCTGTTCATAGTTATGCCCAGCATGGGCTTCCCAGCCTTTAGAACCACATTCTTCACCTTATAAACTATTCAATCTGTGACACTGTATTGTAGCAATAGAAAACAGTTAACATAACCCTATAGATAGAGATCACAGGGTCTTAGAGTTGTTCTTAGTTTTTTCTCTAGCTTCTTCCTAAGAAGTATGTACTCCTTGCTTCATCTGAACTCCCAGAATAGCCACTCTGTTGTCATAGCATCTCGTTTGTCTCAAGGTAAGAAAGGAAAAGATTGAACTCAGGATAAGAAGGCCTGGGTTGTGTCCAGACTCTGCTACTTGACTAACTATGTGTATGACTTTAAGTAAATCCCACGGACACTGTGAGATATCTATTCTTTGTGTGTGTACTTCAGCCAAGACTATTTTTTATTTAAAAAGACATTTTCATACAATATATATTTTTAAATATTTATTTATTATGTATACAATATTCTGTCTGCATGTATGCCTGAAGGCCAGAAGAGGGTACCAGACCTCATTACAGATGGTTGTGAGCCACCATGTGGTTGCTGGGAATTGAACTCAGGACCTTTGGAAGAGCAGGCAATGCTCTTAACCACTGAGCCATCTCTCCAGCCCCATACAATATATTTTGACTATGTTTTTCTTCCTGAATTCTTCCCAGATCCTCAATACCTCCTTACCCACCCAACTTTATATTACCCTTCTCTAAAACAAATAAACAAACAAATATAAAATCGACTCTCTCTCTGTCTCTCTCTCTTTCTCTCTCTCTCACACACATCACCTCACTAAAGCAGACATCAAAATAAATGAGTAAATGACCAATAAGACCAAAAATGCTCACACAAAGAAAAAGGAGTAAAAAGCCCACACAAATACCATTGAGTTTGATGTTGTCCAACTGCTCCTGGGAATGGGGCCTGCCCTGAAGTCTTTATATAAGTCTCTGTTGGAGAAGGTTGATTTTTCTTTTGTTAGTGGGTATCAGTTACAGGTAGCTTCTAGGGTAGAGGTGGGTGTCCATGTCCATTTCCCTCCCTCAGCGCTGCACCCTGTGCAGGTCTGTGCATTCCACCACTTTCTTGGTCCTCCATAGAAACGCTGTTGATGCTTAACGAGAGGAAACCACTTCATGACTTGGAAATACTACTGGAGGGAGATCAGCGGCACTGCTGTAGTCCTTAATAACTTTCTTCATAGTCATGAGTAGATAACTTTCTGGAAAGGTGAGAAGGCTCCACAGGCAAAGGTACTTCCCTCATAAGGCTAGTGACCTGAGGTTAATCCCCAGAAATTGTGTAAAGATGGGAAGAGAAAACTGGCTCCACAAAGTTCTCTTTTGACCTCCACACATGTACTTTGACATGTGTACCTACACACATGTCACATACACATACAGAGAAAATTAAGATTTCTTTCTCTTTAATTTTTTTCATAAGATCCATATAGAAATACCTCATCAGCTGTAAAAATTGCCCATAGGACCAGCAGATAGGAAAATATCATCTTCTGAGGTATGAAAGTAAAAGAATACAATTTTATATTAACCATAGTCTTTAAAAATTATTTTGTAACTCTTGCTTTTGTCATTATACATGTAAGAACAACTGGTCATGTCAGACTCTCTATACATGACAGTTGAGATACTGAATATATTCTGTGCTCATTAGTTTAGTATGATTAGTCATGTTTTAATTTGCATACAAAATAATGGGACTCATAACATACTCATAATCCATATCATGTACTTTGTTCATATTAATTTCCAGTTATCGTCTCTTGTTTTTCTCTTTCCCACTGGTCCATTTCCCCCTTCTAATTTCTAGTCATAATACATATACTTAAATCTATGTTCTCAATCTGAAATAAGTCATTATACTTGTTCATTTGGATTTCTGAATCTGGTTTATTTTGCCTAACATGATAATCTACAGTTGTTCCCATTTTCCTGCAGATAGGATTAGCTATCCCGGTGATTATGTCTTTTCATTCCTAAACTACAATTTTAAAAGATGATAATTAAATATTTAATTGGGGTAACATGACATTTAAGCTTAGTACTATCCTTGATGGGAGTTGTCCTTTTCAGTAAGCCTGGGATCACATCAGGAGATGAGAGCTGCCAAGGGAATCCCCCTCCTACAGTACAACTCGTCATAGAGGGACTAGAACCTCTTCATTCTCATGTTGTAGCCCCACTTTCTGTGGGTGAACCACTTCAAAGCCCATGTGAAGTTTTGGTAAGAGACACCCTTGATGCTATCACCTTTAAAGTATTAAAATATGTAAGGCAGGCAAGAAAAAAACCATTGCAAATAAGACAACAGTCATTTGTTGGAGTTGCCAAGGCACCTATGAGCATGGATAGATATTCTGGGTTCATTTCTTCTAGATTTCATACACCATCCTGTTCCAACTCAACACTGTTCTTACTCTATTTCTAATCTGTAGCAAAAAAATACGTATACATTTTGTTTTTTGGAAGGGAAAGTTCTAGAAGTTGTCAATCATTGAAAGAGAAGGTTCATGAAAAGTTCATGGAGCTACAAACAGACTTTTTCTGGCTTTAAATAAATAAACAAGATCCCTAGATCTTCACCAAAAATGTTAAAGTGTAGACTGAAGAAACCTTAGATTCATTGAGAAGAGACAACACCTTTAACTAGATGATGAGAAAGAGACACGGAGGTGTTAAACAGAACTCTGAAGTGTGAGCTCTAATGGAAGAATTATCTCAACCTCAGCATCCTCTTTGCATCATTTAGGTGGCTGTATTCTGGTTTCTAAGAAATTCGGAAGGCTTCTGTAGGGGTCTGGGAAGGGTGATGACAAGAAGAAACCAACAAGGATGGAGTCTACTCAGAGTTCCTTTAGAGTTGTGTTTTGGGGGTCCTGTTGTTGCTGACTAGGCTGGCCAGCCAGCTTTTTCCAACCTGTCCAATGAATATGAAGATTGCTTCTGCTCTAGCAGGGAATGTAGCAGGAGTGGAGGTGAGCACTGGATTCACATTTGCTTAGGAATGCCTTTTCTGCCTTACAGTCAAGTTTTATCTATGGTTCATTGGATGCGTAAATATATCTACCTTTAATTGAAAAGTGATAGAACATTTACTATAAGACTTAGTGTTGCCCTCAAAGCATGGATTATGCACATGGTAAGAATGCATTGCTTCCCTTTGTATGAGTTATATAAAGTGCCTATATTTAGGTTAGGTCGTCCTCATAACAGCCATCTTAGCCAAGCATTACTGACTGCAGCTTGTGAGAAAGCCGCTAGATATTTGCAGAAATTAATAACTTGTCATAAGTCACAGAATAGCAGAGTTAGAACGCAAGAATAGGCTTTTCAGATTTAAAGACTGTTACCCATGTATCAGTTTGCCATATGACCTCATTATAATTACCAATATTCAATTATTTAGCAACCATTTGTTAAGTATATGCCAGGAATCAATCATTGTTTGGAGGGTAGAATAGTGAACAAAAAAGTGATGTTGATTATTCTTTTATTAATTTTTATTTTGGGTCCTGGGGAGCAAACCCAGGACTGTGCACTTGCTAGGCAAACACTACTATTACTAAGTACATACACAAATTCTGGTTCATTCTTATTAAACTTAATTCTAAATGTGGTAAAGAGAGGGAGAAAGAGAGAGAAAGAGAGAGAGAGAGAGAGAGAGAGAGAGAGAGAGAGAGAGAGAGAAACTAAGCAAGAAAATAAACACACAAACTTGGAAATTACCAGGCAATAATAAATTCCATTTTGAGAATTAAAATAAATGAGTTACTAAAATAAATAAGAGACTAGATAATGACACTAGAAAGAGAAGTCTCTGAGGAAGAAAGTAATAAGCCTGTGTGTGAATACAGTAAAAATATGTTATATGAATGTATGGAAATGCCTTCATGAAAACCCTACTTTATATATTCAATATATGCTAGTGATTATAGTAAATAGAGTATTATTTAAATAGAATAATGCAGAGAGGAAGATGTAGTTTAAGAGTATAATGCCTGTGGGAGTCACTGGGTTTCATCCCTAGCACTATCATAATAACAAAATTATAAGATAGCATACATAAAATAAAATGATAATACAACCACTGGGTAGGGAGCATCGTATAGAGCAGAAATAGTCTTCTGTGGGCCTGCCTCAGGCATTTTGGATCAAACAAGCAATCCATGATGGCAGGGGATTGTACAGCACATGGCAGTATGCTTTCGGGAACATTCCTAAGGTTTAAGGTTTAATCTACCTGTCATTGTGATATCAAACATCTGGGCTGATTTCTAGATTCCCCACTGGATGGGTCTTTCTCCTCTCTTCTTACTGAAAGCCACTGGGTGATGGATCTAAAACAGGAGTGTGCTTCCTATGTAGGATGAATAGAATGACGAACCGTGTGTGACTGGACTCCTGGGGATGGCAAGAAATGGATGCTGGAGAGGTAAGCAGGGTGACAACTGGGCAGTGCTTTGGAAGCTGGGAAGAGGAGTTCCAGCTTTATGGACAGGACTGAGGGAAGCTGCAGGAAAGAGTCATCGAAGGGGGATGGAGGAGAAGTGGAAAATGTTGCTACATATTTTGATAGCAGGGCTTTCAGTTCTGATGATTGGAAAGAGATGAATCAAGGATCACGCCCACCCTTTCTCTGTTTCCTTTATAGCACTTAACATAATTATTTCCTAGACTTATTTTTCTATTTGTCTGTTTCTCCAATTAGATCCACAGCTGTTTTTATTCTGGTGCTAAAACTAAGTGTCTCAATAAGAAAAAAACAATAAAAATATCTCCTTTCCACGTGATCAGAGCTTCCTTCATCTTAGTGCACATAGTCCATCATTTCCCTAAAGGTACTTAGGTTGCTCTCAAATTTTTGTTCTTTCAAAAAATTTTACAGTGATTATGTTTATGTGTCAATATTTCTGCTACTCTTCCCTTAGGAAAGAAAGAATTAAAAGGTTTAAACAAACACTGTTACTAGAACTTCTGATGCATTAGTCAAACTGTTATTTAAAATGTATCACTTCACACTGTTTCCTTATTACAATTTACATTTAAAAAATACTTGGGATGTTTGGTATTTTTATTTTTGGTTTTTGCCAGTGAATTATCCGATATAATTTTATCCTTTAAAAATTAGGCTATTGTGTTTTCTTCAATGGTGCATGAAATTTTTTTGTGTTTTAATATAGCTATAGCATGGTTGTGTGTGACAGATATTTCCTCCAAGTATGTCATCTGCCTGTTAATTTTTTCCATGTAGAAATGTATAAGTCTTGAAAGCACAAGACTTCTATGGCTTCTTAGACTTACCTCATTTTATAATTATAACTTTTTTTCTTCTGTGTTTTGACTCCACAAAGCCTTTAAAATCTGTGTTGGTCCAGTGTGGTGGAGGGAGTGAACTAGATTTTCAGAACCCAGACCTGAACGCAGCAGCACCATCTTTGTGCTTCTGTTGCTTTGTCACGACAGCATTGTCTTAGGCTCGGCTCCCCTTGACGCTGATGTCTGGTCTCTCTGTGCTCTGGACCTCCTTATGCCTGGACTACTGGCTCCAACAGCTGTGTCTTTACGACATTTTCCTTCAGAGTGTCTCTGGTAACATTTGTTTGGAAAAAACTGATTTTTCCTTTCCCAGAAGGTATAAGTGACAGTTCAGCTGCTAACCTTAACCTTTACTCTAGTGGCTAAGTTTTTATTCATTTATTCATTTAAAAAATATAACAAGAAAAAAAATATAACAAGATAAAATATAAGATAAAACAAAAATTGTCACATCGAAGTTGGGCAAGACAAACCAGCAAAGGAAAAAGAGACCAAGAGAAGGTATTAGAATCAGACTCACTCATCCACACACTCAGGACACCCATAAAAAATGTACAGTTTTATATATGGTCACTTTACAGGAACCTTTTATTAAAAATATTCTAGCCTTAACTGCCTGGATTTTCTTATTTTCTTGGACATGGCTTTCATATTCGTAACCTCAAACCATCTAATCCTGCTTCCTCAGAAGCTCGGACTTTCAGACCGAGGTTACAAATGTGTAATAAAAACGTTAACTTTAAGGTAAGGTGCTGGGCCCAATAGGAGGGGGATCAGCAATCGTTTATTTCTTACTCCCTTTTGTCTTCAGTCCTTTAACTTCTCCACTCTGCCTGGCAGCTGTGCAGGGCTTGCCAGATCCCCAGAGGCTTTGGTGTGGGTGGTGGGAGGGCAGGGAGAGCAGGCAGGACTTCCGGTCCTTTCCTTCTTCCTTTACACCATAGCACCAAAGCAGCTGCAAGCTAGCATGCTTCCAGATGGCTTCCAGAAGCCCCGGGCCGTCGGACAGCACCTGCATCCTTTGCCATTCTGGCTACTGTCATCACCATCTCCCATTAACTTCCCTGTTCTCTGGTCACAAGTGCAAAAAATTTTGCTTTTGCTGTTTTTTTGTTTTTGTTTTTTTTCCCTTGATGTCTGCTTTTGTTTTTTCAAGAGAGGATCGCACTATATAGCCCTGACTGTCCTGGAACTCTGTAAACCAGGCTGGCCTTGAATCATTAGGATTATAGAGATCCACCTGCCTCTGCCTCCAGAATTCTGGAATTAAAGGCATGTGCCACCACCGTCCGGCAAAATTGATTGTTTTTAACAGTTAGTACTGAGAGATTTTCAGGTAAGCGAGGTGGGGGGGGGCGGAGGTGTTGCCCTAGAACTGAGGTGGCATCGTGGAGTTGGGGAAAGCAATTGCTAAGGAAGTGGGGAAGAGAAACAGTGATGTAACACGCTGTTCCTGCTGTAGTCATTCTTTGTACTTCCTAACTACAACCTGTGTGACGGCCATTGCTTCCACTTCACAGCTGAGCAGATTGTAGACCAGCTCTCAGGGTAAGACTGTTCACTTAGGGGGAAAGTCATGGCTGACCTGCCGCTCAAACATCCCTGCTCAACAGAGTTTAGCATTGGAAAAGGCAAAGAAATGAAAAAACCTTGGACAGCATCAATATAATGATGACATTTTTGGCATCACATGCAGGGTGCTGTGGTATTGGAGGCTTACATGTCCCCTGTGAAGTTTGAGCAGCATTTCACAACACTAGATGATGAAACATCTGAAGAAGTTAGGTTGTGGGAAGATAAGAGTTTGGAATTCTAGATTAGTAAGCTAAATTTTTGTTCCTTTGGAAAAGATCTTAGAGTTTTAAATATTTTTATTTAAGTATCTTTCATTTTAAATTCTTTTCAATTTATTGTATTCTCATGGATTCAATTGTAAAAGCAATATAAAGGCCACAGCATTAAAAGCTTCACTACCTATCAGTTACTCTTCACATTAGAAAAAATAATGACCAGAATTTACATATCTCTGCCTTAATGATTAACCCAACATGCAGGATGCATGCCTTGCTCTGCATTGAATTTGCAGTTCAGAAGGCTTCTGCTAAACTCAGCTCCAAATACATGGTGCCCTAATATTCATGTTAGCTAACAGACTTCTCTTTAAGAAGGAAATACCATAGTTCCAGGACAGGCTCCAAAGCTACAGAGAAACCCTGTCTCAAAAAACCAAAAAAAAAAAAAACAAAAAAAACCCCAAAACCAAAAAAGAAGGAAATACCAGTCCCAGGTCTAAAGTTAACATGGTTTATATTAACATATAATTAATGCAGGCTAAACTGGAAGCACTGGCAGATGATGTGATCTAAGGGGACCTTCCAGAAGTT
>JAQHUG010000119.1:4880754-4909104 GCA_028555095.1 Dicrostonyx torquatus
ACCCACCTCGTGGTGACATACAGACTTTTATAATGGGTTAGTTTAGATATGAGAGCCAGCCAAGAAAAGGCTAGAGATGATGGGCAAGGCAGTATTTAAATGAATACAGTCTCATGTGGTTATTTCGGGCAAGCAACCAGCGGCTGAGCGGGCCAGCGGCTGGGGGCTGGAAGCTGGGTGCTGGGAACACAACACACACCTCTCCTCTATTTACAACAGGATTTGGTCTGGCTTGGGCTTGCACATGTCTTGTGTAGGCTGTCACAACTACTGTGCGTTATGTGATGTGCAGTTGCCCTGCTGTTCCAGAAGACACTTTTTAAAAGAGAATATGTTTCATCTAGTTTGATAGATTTTCTTTCCCATACCATCATCTATAAATTTTGTGTTCCTCAGCCAGCCCTGAACAGAAAGCAAAAGACTTAAAAATAAAAGCAAACAAAACCCCAGAATCTATCCCTTCAATGTAAAAAAGCCCATTACATTCCAAACCATGTATTCCCTAAAGAAAGGATGCTCCCTTGAGCCCTCAAAGACTTTCACATGGTTGATGGCTGTTTTGAATTTTTTACTTCTCAAGGAGAATATAATCCAAATAATTGGTTGCAGACTGTATGTGGTGACTACCAGGTAGTCACTCTATTTAGTGGAAACTATAAGCAAAATAGATTTTCCCTAAGAGTATACATGTGATTTTTGGTTTGTTTGTTTGGTACTGAGGATCAAACCTAGGGTTTCCTACATGCTGGGTCAGGTGCTTTACCAATGAAGTCCATCCCAGATCTTTTTAAGGCTGGTCTCCACTTCATGACTCACCTACCTTGGCTTTTGGAAAACTTGGGTGAGTGCCAAGTGATACACCTACATCCACATGTGAAGAATCCACTTTAATTTCTGTTATTTTGGTCCCGTCTGTGTATAATTGAATTTTAGGACCAATGAAAGCCCTGTGCTGAAGTGCTGGTATTGATTTTTGGTCCTATATTAAGCAGACAATCTCTATGAAGAGAGATAACCTGAAATGAACATGGAAAAGTTTAAGCAGTGGAACGGAACATGTTTTTAGGTTTAGTTTTTTTGGAGACTCACTGAAGATCCTTATGTCACAAATAGTAGTTGCAGCAGCCAAAGAAAGAACCAGAAGGCTCTGGGTGTATGGATGGATTGTGGGGGTTCAATGTGTATAACTTCTCCAATTCCAGATGCTTAAACTCAGTGTTTATCTTAGTTAAGGTTTCTTTCTTTTTTTTAAAAAAAGATTTATTTTTATTATTTTAATTATGTGTATGTGTGTGGGGGTGGGTGATGGTATATGCACACAAATGCCAACACCCACAGAGGTCAGAGGTGTGAGATCCTCTGGAGCTAGGGTTACAGACAGTTGTGAGCCACCTGCTGTGGGTGCTGGGAATTGAACTCAGGTCCTCAGGAAAAGTGGTATGTGCTCTTAACCACTAATCTATCACACCAGTCTCTTAGTTAGGATTTCTGTTGCTGTGAAGAGGCACCGTGACCTTTTATAAAGGAAAACATTTAATTTGGCCTGGCTCACAATTCAGAGGTCATCATGACAGGAAGCACAATGGGATGCAGGCAGGCATGGTGCTGGAGAGGAAGCCAAGAGTTCTTCATCTGGATCTGAAGGCAGCAGGAAGAGACTGCCACCCTAGGCTTGGCTTGAGCATCTGAGCGCTCAAATCCTGCCCCCAGTGACACAGTTCCTACATCATCAATGGCACACCTACTCCAACAAGGCTATACCTCCTAATAGTGCCACTCCCTATGAACCTAAGAGGACCATTATCTTTCAAACCACCACAGTGTTGTAAATAAAGCTTCCAGATTTCTCTACTTAAATCTCTCTCTCTCTCTCTCTCTCTCTCTCTCTCTCTCTCTCTCTCTCTCTCTCGTGTGTGTGTGTGTGTGTGTGTGTGTGTGTCTTTTCTCTTTCTCAGAGCAATGAGAAGGACACAATCTTTGCTGCTCCTTATACTGCTCAAAATGAAGGTTCCTTAACCCGAATTTCTGGTTCTCTTAACCCCTCACATGCGCCACCTCACCCCAACCCCATTCTGAATCTGAGTAATGGAACTGGTCTCCACTAATAGATTACATTGTTAGAAGTCATTCCTAGTTCTCTTTACTGCTGTGCCCACCAAGTCATCACCAAGGCTTCCCCTCACATGCTTCCCATCAGCTAGGACAGGTTTCTACCCTCTTTCTATTTTGCTCATGGGTCACTCTCTGGCCCCACTCTTACCCTCCAGGAGTCAATCTCCATGCGACTGTGACGTCCCTCTACAATCATGCACCTGCTGCCGCCATTCATGACCATGCTTAAGACTTTCTCGTCATACTAGTATGACTATAGTTCCATATTTATTTTGCAATACAGACTTACACTGTAGCCGAGGCTGAACTGGAGCTCACTACATAACCTTGGCTGGCCTCAGACTCTTGGCAATCCTCTTCTCATGCCTCAGACTCCTAAGTGCAGGTATTACGGACATGAGCCAGTTCCACATTCTGGTTTGGTTTTTTTGTTGTTTGTTTGTTTTTTAACTTTGTGGGTTTTTTAGACAGGGTTTCTCTGTGTAGCTTTGGAGACTGTCCTGGCACTACCTCTTGTAGACCAGGCTGACCTAGAGCTCAGAGATCCACCTGCCTCTGCCTCCCGTGGGCTGAGATTAAATGTGTGCTCCATCACGGCCCAGCTAGAGCCACACTCTTAATGCTAGTTTACTTGCTGGTAGTTACGTTGTCTCTGTTGCCCTGGAGCTTTACTTGAGCCCCTTCTCTCTTTGCTCAGCAGCACTGGAGATGGTCAGTTTCTCAAGGCTGTCTCCTGTTTCCTCTGGACTATTCTTTTACCTGTAACTCCCTATCCTCAGCCACAGATGATGACACTCTTTGCTTAATTAACTTCCCTCCCCACTCTTTATTAGATTTCTTTATAAATACTCACGGGTTCCGATATTTTCCCATGTGGTACTTTGTCCAACTTAAATTTCTTCATTACATACATCTGAGTATTTAATATATGTCTTCCGCACTCAGCTTCAGGGAGAGTTCCTCACCAGTCTCCAGTAACTAGTGCTGTGTGTGCACAGAGATGCCCCTCACAAACGCTTATTATGATCAATACTGGCTTTTGAATCATGATGGTTCTGCCAAAACATAGTGGGATTCCTATAGCATGTGTGATTTTTTTAAAGTAAGGCACAGGCTCACTTCTGTACCCATGACAGAAAGTAGGGTAGGCTTCAGGATTGGTTCCCACCTGGTGAACCAAGAGGTCCTTACAGAGGTAATCACATTGCTTCCTTCCACACTGGCTTCTTCTGAGACAGTTTTCATGCATGGCCTCTAGATACATTCATAGTCTGTCTTGCTGCTCAGCAAACACAGGCAGGAAACATCTATGACCACACAAACCTTATTAGGAACCCACACAGTGGGCCTCTGCAACTCCTAAGGCCCTCTGGACCAATCATTATATTCCTTTTATACTGTTATTGCTCATGCCTTAGTGTTCTAGATCTCAGAGATTCCATAAAAACCAACACTTTGGCCATGCTCTTTATTTAAGACTTCTTGATTAAGGTGGTAATCATGGTGTTCTCATTCCTTCTCAGGCATCTCTAGTGAAAGACACTGAGGAAGAATGATGGCAAGAGAAGATTCCCTCTTCAGCTTATCCCGATTTTCCTTGTGCTTTCCAGGGATTCAAAATCAAATCCTGTGAGTGAGTTTTACCTTCTGGGAGAGCTGGAACTGGCTTTTATCATCTTTTCTGAAGCAGTGATGAAGTCATTCTGTATCTTTGCTGCTTTAGTGGTAAGCTGGTGCTGAAGCTGGCTGACATCACCTTTTCTGAAGCAGTGATAATGTGCTGACTCTTTGCTGCCTTTGTGGTGAGCTGGTTAGCTTTTGTCAACTTGACACAAACTAGCCACTGGGGAAGAAGAAACCTCAGTTGAAGAGTTGAGATGTGCCTCCGTGAGATTGCCCTGTGGATATGCCTATGGTAGTTTTTTCTTGATTAATATTTGATGTGGGAGGGACTAGCCCACCGTGCAGAGTGCCTTTCTCTGAGCAGATGGATCTAGGTTGTCTAAGAAAGCAAGCTGAGTAAGTCGAGGAAAGCAAGTCAGTGAGCAGTGGTCTCTGCTTTAGCTCCTTCCTCCAGGTTCCTTTTGAGTTCCTGCTCTGGCTTCCCTTGATTCCAATAAACCAGACCAAACCAAAACCAAAGGAAGTAAGCAAGCAAGCAAACAAACAAAAAAAGAAAAACAAAAAAACCCTTCTTCCTCCAAGGTGCTTTTGACCATGATGCTTATGACAGGAAACAACAGGCTTTTCAAGTCTCATTTTAGTTGGCCTTGGCACAACAAGGCCGAGGCAGGAGGATCACTGCAACTTTGAGGCAGACCTGGTCTACACAGTGAGCAGTAGGACAGCTTGTTCTGTCTCAGAAAAATAAAAAAACAAAACAAAGTCAAATTCCCACATTCCATCTTGAAACAGTGCGAATCTGGGATTGATCATGTACAATCGGTACCTAGTATTTATTTCTACCACAGTCCAGTCTAGGTCTTAACTTAAACACTGGATCTGAGACTTGTGACTTAATGGAGAGACAAAATTTTTCTATTTTCTGTATTCTGTGAGAATAAATAATAAGGCTTCAGGTTATTTTATTTGACAAAATATTTAAATTAAGAAGTATCTATGTATATATGAGACAGAAGGGGACAGAGAGCGACAGAGACAGAGAAGGGAAGATGACCTCTATGGTAAAAGCAATGGCTGATACTGTGGCTGGGCCTTCATTCACACTGGACTGAGAGTGTCTGAACGAGAACAGATTCAAATGAGGAAGGCCCTGGCTCTGCAGATTCTGAGACAAACACTTTCTCAGCAGAGGCATGGGACTTGGGTTCCACTGTGGCCATATTGAAGCTTCTCTCTGACTGATCCTTCTCCCCCGCTTCATTAAACTCTGTGGTTGTTGTTTCTTAGTTTTCTTCATTATTGCTCTTAAGCAAGTTGATGCTGTAAAGCCTGGTGGGAACCCTCCGTCTCTCGCTGAGCCTGAGTGGGAGGTGGGCATTCCCTCCCTGAGCAGGCGTGAGGACACCTGCTTCAGCTAACTGGGCTGGAGCAACCTGCACGCCTAGAGCTTTCCTTTTCATCTCCCGTGGAGTGGTGCTTCCCCACCTCAGGTCTGCTGAGCACCGATTTCCACTGCAGATAGAAGATGTCTGAGTCTGTCACCGTTTCCCCCTGTTCGTCAACTTTTACTTTTTGTTTAATCAGGCAACCCCGTGGGGGTGGAATCCACCTATTGTTCCTATGAACGCACAATCAAACAAACTGGAGGTTTGATGTCTTCGGTGCATAAGGCAGTCTGGTATCTGCACCCCTCAGCTGCAGTCATGATGGGTGTTTTCCAGGTGCGCCCCAGGAGACTGAGCTACCTCCCCTTTGTGAGGTAAAGCAAAAGAGATGTGGGGGAGGACGGATGAGAAAAAGACGGTTCCTCCTCTGCTTACCTCTGTGCTGAAGATATGTGTGAAATGCCTACGCAGGTATTCTGGCTGTGGGTCTGTACCTTGTCCTCTGCTCACCCTCTGATTCTGGGTGGACCAATGCAAGAGATAGGGAGGTTAGGCTGACATCTTTTTCACCCTGCTTCTTTAAAAGGCCCTCTAGAAGTTGTTTCTTTGTTTTTGTTTTGCTTTCTAGACAGGGTTTCTTTGTGTAGCTTTGGAGACTTCCCTGGAATTCATTCTATAGACCAGGCTGACCTCAAACTCACAGAGATCCACCTGCCTCTGCCTCCCGAGTACTGGGATTAAATGTGTGCGCCACCACTGCCCGGTAAGAAGTAATTTTAATCTCAACAGTGAAGGGGATATATTGATACTATCCAAGTCCCATTCTGTACTTGAGAGTTGCTGAGTAATTCTCTCTTTCTATTAAGGAATAAAATTAAATGACTGGTAAAAGCCCCACCCATTTAAATGAGAAGAGAACTATGCTACCCTTGCTTTCCATTTCCCACTCAAGATTGTAAGACTGATGTGGTAGAGTAAGATTGACATGGTAGGATACAACTGATCTATGCCTTTAAGAAACTAATTCCAATTTTATATAGACTAATAGTTATTAATAGAGAAACCAGGTCGCAAAGCACTTGGGCCCCTTTAGTCCATTTCACCCCAGCATCAGAATGATCTACCACTCTACTCTTCCTTTATTCCAAGGCTAAGAGCATCCTCTGGACTCCATGGGCCAGCTTGCTCTGTGGCCTTCCATCTTGCCTGCCTCCCCCACCTCATCGTGTGCCAGCTTCCCCTGTGCACAGCCCCAAGAGAACCGCTGTATGACTGCACATGCTGCCCCTGTTCCTTGGAGTGTCTCCTCAGCCATGTGCATCTCACCTGGCGTGTTTCTCTCACTGTTTTGTCCTCAGGCTGTCTTTACAAAAGGTCTTCTAGTGCACTAATCAGAGTCTCCCTTATGCTCGCATGTCCTTATTCTAGTATGCCATGCAGTTACCAACAATGCTGTTATCAATTTATTCGTGCCCTCACTGTAAGCCTTGCCCTGTTGGGAAAGCCTGTCTGTCTGTAGTATTTTTCTTCTTTGTCCGTCATTCTCTCTTCTGGTGCAATTTGCCTACAATAAAAAAAAGCAAGATTTTACATGTTTAGAAGCCACTGATGCTAAGAAGGGAGTTTTTCCAATGCTCTCATGGAAGTCCCCCATACCCCCACCTCGTCTCCAGCTGGTTAATCACACAGGCCGCCCTCAACTGACTGAGAACAGGGCATACTACTTTTGCCTGAGCTTGTCTTCTTTCTGCTAACACATTGTTCATGTTGGTCTCCATGCCTGAACTTCACTCCTATCCTTTCCAGTGTATGAACATGCCAAAATCATCACCCCTCTGTTCTATGTTTACAACATTGGGTTGTTTCTGGTTTTGCTAATTATGGGAAGGGTGTTATCAATGCTTTATGAATATAGGCATTTATTTTTCTTGGACAAGTATCTAAAACTTCTGGATTACAGGGTATATTTACATTTAGCCATATTTTTAAAAATGACTAAAACCATGTTTAGGTTTGATATTATCACAAACACAAAAAACAAACACAAAAAAACAAAAAAATTTTTGAGGTCTGATACATAATTGTTGTTTTTCTGATGAGTGATCTATTGCTGCTGTTTTTAGCATTCTGATTTCTAAGAGGCACCTGCCAATTTTCATTCCTGAATTTTCTATCTTTTTTGGAGAAAATATAACTCTAAAGTAAAATTCAAGCATTTTCTTTTGCTGTATTTTGGTTTTTTGCCCTTTTCCTCTTCTTTTTCTTCTTTCTCCTTCTTTCACTATTCTGCAGGTAGAAAACTTTGTTTTTTGTGTATGCATATATATGTGTATGTGTGTCTGAATGTGTCTGAAAGGTGTTTGTGCACCTGAATGTGTGTGTCTACGTGTGTGTCTGAGTATATGTACATGTGTGGGGAAGCCAGAGAATAACCTCTGGAACCATCTATTTTTTTAAGGCTCTATCATTGACCATAAGCTCACCAAGTAAGTCAGGCTGACTGTCTAGTGAGCCCCAGAGGTGCACCACTCTCTGCCTGACCAGTACTGAGATTTCAAACACAAGCACCTTACAAGCCAAACACTTTATGAACTGAGCTATCTCCTCAGCCTCCACAAAGTCTTTTCTTTTTAAATGTGCGTGCGTGTGTGTGTGTGTGTGTGTGTGTGTGTGTGTGTGTGTGTGTGCAGGTGCCCAAAGAGGCCAGAAGAGGGTGTCAGATTTACTGGAGCTGGAGTTACAAGCAGTTGTAAGCTGCCCACCCATCATGGGTGTTGGGACCCAAACTCAGGTCTACCACTAGAGGAGTAAGTACCATCCCTGCAGACCCACCAGGAAGACTTTCCTAGCCTCTTACCTCTGCTTCTGAGGGTTGAGCTTCATGTTGACTGTGGGTTTAGCTTTAGTTCCCCCAAAGTCAGAGATCTTTGTGGGAACTCATTGAGCACCCTTCAGGAAACTGCTTAGTAAAACATTCTGTAGCTCTTCTAGAAGGTCAAGGGCTGGGCTGAAGTTACAGCACTCAGCAATCCTCATTCTCACTGGGAACTATGAAAACTCATCGCTCCCCTTCAGTACCAGTGAGTCAGGCCCAAATCAAGTCTTGGTGGGTGGAGACTGTGGGCGCTTCCTGAGGGTAAAGACTGCAGGTTCACCCCTGATTTGGTGCTATCCATAGGGACTCCCAACTTCCTCTTGCACTCTTTGATCCTTTGATTTTCTTTGGAAATCTTCATGAAGTCTCTGGGGGCTCCAACAGGTGAGCAAACATGGATAATGGAGAAATGGAAACGAGGATGGCTGTGGGAGGAAGAGGGTTGAGTGTGGTTAACAATTGCATTTATTTTAAATATCAGGTGCTGGTTTCATGAGTAACTCCCTAAAAGGCAAAGTCCTTCTGTGGCTCAGGAATATTTGCATAACTGTTAATTAATGCTTGGGAGAACTGAATCATCGGAATGCCATGGGGCTCGTTATTTCTACTAAGCTGGGTGGAATCTTGCAGTGGGCATGGCTTGTGATATCTGGGTGCAAAAGCCCTTCTCACTTGTAGTTGATTAGGACTGTAGTATTTATTAATACTAATGACCTAGAAGCTTCCAGCAGTTATATGGTGGAAGTGGAGACTCTTTTATTTCCTTTTATGTCCCAGAATGTGAGAAAGAGCTTGGGTAGTATGGAGATAGGACAGATTTGATATGGCCTAAATCCATTAAAATGATATTTTTTCAAAACTCTCACCTTTCCTATTTTAAAAAGGATTTAAAAGCTGTGATTTTCAAGGGATAAAAATATAACAGAAACCGTAAGGAAAGGAGAGTTTTATAGTCAAACTGAGATGCTGGTGTTATTCCCAGCATCAGGACCACACACTGATTTTACTGGTCAGCTTTAGACAAACAACAAGAGGAACAAAAGTCAAAGCAAAACAAGATACAAAGGATGACATCCTTCTTATTATTTGGTAAAGGGGGCTATAAAAATGCAAGTGGAATATATATATATATTTGGTATTGATTTTGTGAGAGAATATAACTTAGTGAATTTCCTTGTAAGAGAGGAATAAAAAAGTGGAAAATATCTGAAAAGATTCCCTATGATCCTGTGGTAGATACCGCTTACATTATGATAGTTTTAAGTCCTAAAGTTCTGTCTAGTGCCTGCATGGAGCCTTCATCCTACATTCTAGTCTCTTTGATGTGAGAAGGTACTCTCCAAGCTTTTGAAAGACAAAATTGAACATCAACACAGCCACAAAATCCTCCACCTACAATCTATCCTGTCTGCAAGATGTACTAGGGCAATGGTGGCCCAGAACTTGTCCAACTAATGTTTGGTTTAACTTGAGGCCTATGCCAGGAGAGAGAGCCCATGCCCTACACTGCCTGGATGGCCAGGAACTGGAGACCAAATAGCCCAGAGACCTAGGATAGATCTAAATACAACTGGCACACGTGCACGCACGCATGTGCAAACACATCAATAAAATGATTCATAATGATATTCTGATATGCCCAATAGATTGGTACTTTATCTAATGGTCACCAGAGAGGCTTCCTCTGGCAGCAAACGGCAGCAGGTGCAAAGACTCACAGCCAGACATGTGGAAAGAATCTAAATTGTAGGTCTCCACTGAGTCCCTGCCCCCGGAGATTGGGGGACCCCTGCAAAAGAGGAGGCTTTTAGATTGTAGACCTCATAGGGGATGGAGGACACCAGGAGATCATGGCCCTCTGAACCAACTAAACAGGGCTCACATGGGCTCACAGAGACTGAAGAGGAAAGCATAGGGCCTGCACAGGTTCCCTCAGGTCTTCTGAGTATATGCTGTGACTGTTAGCTTGGTGTTTTTATGGGACTGACTCCTAACAGTGGGAGTGGGTGTATCTTTGACTCTTTTCCTCCTATTGGGTTGTCTTGTCCAGTCTGGATATGAGGGCTTTTGCCTTTTTGTTCTTTTTTCTTTTTTGTTCTTTTTTTTGTCCTGTTTGACTGTCATCTCTTGGAGGCCTGCTCTTTACTGAATTGGAAACAGAGGGGGAGTGAACTAGGGGGTAGAAGGGAGGTGGTAAGGAACTAGGAGGCATGGAGGCAGAGGAAACTGTGGTCAGGGTGTATTGTATGAGAGAAGAATCTATTTTCAATAAAAAAGATAATAAAAGAAATAAAAAACAAATCCAAGAACATAATGTTAAGTTGTTCTCATCAGAGAATTCTGACAAATGTTGTTATTAGATTTTTGTATAGAGAATATCTGACTTGATGTTTTATTAGAATTTTGTGAACTTTTTGCTAGAGTTCTTTCTCATGCTATAGCCCTTCCTTTAAAAATAGCATTTCCACATTAAGATGAAGAAATGTAATATATTAGTGAAGATGCATTTTTTCACCTTAAATTTAAGTTCTTTGAATTGCTGATATCTACCAATAAGTTCTTGAGATCTATGGGTAGCACTTAATAAGTGATGTTTTGGGTAGGCAGAAGTGTGTAAGATAATCCTTCTTCATTTGTTTTTGTTAAGAGCTTGTAGGAGTCAACCCAGTATAGCAGCACCGGACACTGTAGTGTAGTTTACGCTGCACAGTGTGCTTGCTGTGTTATGATCCCATGGTTGCCTGGGAGCTGTGGTTCATTACATCAATGCTCACTCAGCATTGTGAGAAGGTATTGGATAATATTGCTATCCTGAAAAGGACCAGCTTCAAAGCTTAAAGAAGGATGACCACTGAACGTTTGCTTTTGCATCATCTTTAAGTAGAAGAACCTTCAGTGAACCTGTTTTAGGGCATGGTCATGTGTTGACATGGGCCATTGATTGACCTAAGACTTTCTTATGACTAGAGAGCTATCAGCCTTAGATAACAGGAAAACACAGTTGCTACCACGTGGGAATTCACTTTAGTTGTCAACTGCCTTTTTAAAAATCTCTTTTCTTGCTTTTAAATTGTTTCTCAAACAATTGTTTGTGTTTGTGTAGGTGCACATGTGTGTGTGCGTGCATAAACAAGGCCAGGGAAAGACATTGAGTGTGCTTCTCTGTCACTCTCCATCTTACTCCCTTGAGACAGAGTCTTTCACTGAACCTGGAGGTAGGCTGGCAGCCAGAAGTCCCAGTGATCCTCCTGTCTCTACCTCCCACAGAGTTGGGGTTACAGGGACATACACAACCACACCTAGCTTTTGTGTGGATTTTTTGGTTTGAACTCAGCTCCTCATGTTTGCGGAGCAAGTTAACTTATCTGCTGAGCCATCCTTATAGCCCCCTCAAACAATTCTGTAATAGCAATAATATCCATTTTATTTCATTTTTGTCTTATGTCTTCACCAAAAGTATAGTTGTTGATATCTGAATAAGTATATCAACTTATACTTAATGGTGAATGGATTTTTCCTTGTGTCCATGGTCTCTTGTGATATTTTGCTTATGATTTAACAAATAAAGCTTATCTGAAGATAAGAGTGCAAAGTTAGCCTCACTAGTCAGCCATAGAGGCCAGGCAGTGGTAACACACACCTTTAATCCCAGCAACCACACTAGTTAGCCATAGAGGCCTAGCATTGGTGACACATGCCTTTAATCCCATAACTAGAGAGGAATATAAGGCAGGATGAGACAGGAACTTGCTTTCCTTTCAGTCTGAAGATTTTATAGAGGCAAGAGCGCTACAGTGGTTGACTGTTTTGCTTCTCTGATCTTTCAGCTTGAACCCCAATATCTGTCTCTTGGTTTTTATTATTCATGCTACAATCTCTAGCTTTATTTCTCTTCTATTATATCACCTTTTGTTTTACTGTTAGCAGTGAGGACATTCTGTGCCACTTGGACTGAGCGGTCTAAAGCAGCCTCGCCTCCTGTAGATATTAACCAGGGCATGTTTTCCTGTAATTTTTAGTCCCCACTTTTCTTTAGATCTCAGAAAATAACCACATAACACTGAAAGGATTTCTTCTTATTCTTTTTCTCTCTCTAGCCACATTCTACAGCCCAGATCACAACCGAATCTTCCTTAGTAAAACAAAATGAGATGAGAATTGTACTGGTCAAATTGACACAGGACAGAGTTCTCCAAGAAGAGGGATCATTAATTGGAGAATCGACTCCATAAGATTGGCCTATAGGCACACCTATGAGGGTATTTTCTTGATTACTGATGTGTGTGTGTGTGTGTGTGTGTGTGTGTGTGTGTCAGCGCACCTCAGTCCACTGTAGGTACTGGGTTATATAAGAAAGAAAGCCCAGTAAGCCATGGAAAGCAAGTCAGTGAGCAGTGTTCCTCCATGGTGCCTGCTTCCAGGTTTTGCATAGAATTATTGCCCTGGCTTTTTTCAGTGATGAGCTGTGAAGTATAAGCTGAAATAAATGCTTTCCTATTTTGAGTTACTTTTGGTCATGGTGTTTTATCTCATTAACAGAAAAATCAAACTAGGATGGAAATGGCACCAGCTAAATGTGCGAAATTCAAAGAGAAGATCTAAATGACCAATCTCTTTCTAATAAAAAAATAATTAAAAGATAAGCTTAGTCTTTATATATTTATTCTGTTCTTTTGAAGCATAAAAGGTGATCTTTGTAGAATTTCTCTTTCTTCTTCCTTTCACATACAAAGAGAACTCTTGAAATGACTCAGGGCTGGATTTCTCCATCTGTAATTTATGATCTTCCATGGGTCCTCTACACAAAAGAGTATTCGTTGATGAAAGTTCAAAGATGGCTAAAGAGCATGACGCTCAGGCCCTCATCACTTTCTTAGTTCTCTCTGGACTGCTGTGATTTAAAGAAAAGAGGCCCGACTCTGGAAGAATCTTCTGTTTCAGAATGACAATGTTTTTGTTTCTATCACCCCAATGACCTTCTTCATGCTTTTACAGAACAGACTGTGTGTTGAGAACAAGCTTGTCTCTACTGTTGGCTGACATTATGCTCTGCTTCCTGACACAGCATCACTCCCAAGAATAGGATATCTTAAAACTTGGCTTCTGCCTTCATTGTTTGCAACAGCTTGAAAGAGGCTTTGAGAAGACAACCGACATCCATCCTTCTATGTACTCAGGGTCTAAATGGTCCTGCCAAGAATTGTGTTTGCTCATGTTTTAGTAATTCCCCAGAAGTTGGTAACATTAATCAGGTTGTTTTGTTTCCTCTGTGTGTTCGAAGCTTCGTGGAAAAAAATGTTACATTTACCAATTGCCTTTTACCAGTCACTTTCAGCCAGACAGGGTTGATGTGCCTTCCCCAGTCACTGACCGCCTTCTCCTTTGATCTCCTCAGCTCCTTAATGTCTGTTGTGCCTGGATTTGGCTGGTCTGGAAGTGTGCTGTTTCCAAGGACAACTGGATACTTGCACTGTGGGACTCTGTTGAATATGAATTTTAACTTTCCTGGGGAGACTAGGCTATGGAGAAAAGAGAGGAGAGCAGTTACACGTGGCAGATCTGAGTGAGGGTCTCTGTGATCTTCCCTTCTCTGCACTTGTCTGACTAGACATGGGGTTCTGTGTCTACTGTAGTGTATTCCAGGCAGGAATACTCTGGGCAAACTGACATGCTACTGGCGGGCAACTGGGGTGCAAGAGGGTATTGGATTCTTAGATATAAAAGGTTTATTTTGTTTGTGTGTGGGGTGTGAGGCGTGTGTGTGTGTGTGTGTGTGTGTGTGTGTGTGAAAGAGAGAGAGAGAGAAACAGAGACAGAGAAGGAGAGAGAGAGAGATACACATGCAAAGCTAGGGAGGATGTCAGGTGTCCTCCTTCTCACTCTTGACCATACATTTTGAAACAGGGTCTTTTACTGCATCTGAAGCTTGCCATTTTGGCTAGCCTGGGTCATCAATGACTGTCCATGGCCTACTTCTCCCCATTCCCTCGGTTCTGGGATTACAGGCAAGTGTGGCCATGCCCTACTTTTCAATTAGGCTTTGAACAGGTCTTCTTGCTTTCGCAGCAAGGACTCTTAACCACTGCACCATCTTCCCAGCCTCAGTTAGAGTATTTGGGGAGCTAGGGTGGGTACCCTGCAGCAGATGAGAATATGAGAAACTATAGACATCCACCCGTGACTTAAGGATCTAGTTTTGCATCCATATGACCCAGGAGCCAATCTAGGGCCTCTGGGTGCAAGTTGCAGATGGTCAGATTTAACTTAAGTATAAGGGGGAGATATTTTTAATAAAAAAATTGGATTTTATATATAGGGGTGTTTTACCTGCGTTCATGTCTGTGTACTATATATGTGCTAGGATCCACCAAAAGAGGCCATCAGATTCCCTAGAACTGGAGTTATAGACAGCTGTGAGCTGCCACATGGGTTCGGAAAATCAAACCTGGGTTGCCTAGAAGAGCAGCATCAAGAGTTCTTAACAGCTGAGCATCTCACCAGCTCAAGAAATAATTTTAACCAAGTACAATTCTTTACTACAGGTTATTTTGCTTTGGAAGGCCAGTGGGGTCTATTGACAGTAGTGAAGATTTATGTGGTAAAAGCCATTCTATCTAGAGACATTTGATTAGTTTACCTTTAAATTCCTATTCCAACCCTTGAGATCTGCTCGAGGAAATTTAATCTTGTATTTGTGGAAATTTTCCCACGTTATTTAAAGGAAGCAAACTATGGTATAAAATGGTTGGTTTAAGTTTCATTCCTTGATGCCTGAGCCCCAGGTCTTATGCATAACCAGTTACAACTTCAGCAGAGGAGGGCTCTGGACAGCCAGGAGACAAGAACAACATGGAAGGTCTCTTGGAAGACACAGGCTATTCTGATGTTTGCCCAAAAGCATCATGGTTCACATGGGCTGGCCTGCTTATAGTCCAAGACATAAAGTTCTTTCTTTTGCTTGAGAATTTCATACAGGCATGAAATGAATTCTGATTAAGTCCACCCTTCTCTTCCCCCTCGTCACCTTTCCCTCGCAGTTTCATAGGCTAGAACAGCAACCCACAGAGCTCACCTGTATGTTTATGGATGACCTACAGGAGCACAGGTGTCATTGCCGGGACCACATCTTCTCTAGGGGCCAGTAGCTCCCCAGTTAGGGGTGGGACCTCAAGGGACAGCCACTTTGCCAAGAATGTCACTGATCTGAGGATTAAATTGCTACTAACACTTTTGGAGTTTACCTTCAGAGCCACAGGGAAAGCCCAGAGAAGTCTTTCTCTCTTGGCATATGCTTGATGGCACTTAGGGTGCTCTCTTCCATCCTCCTCCTCCACTAATGCCTCCCTCCTTGCCTCACCTCCTCCTCTCCATCAGAGATTTTCTGTCACGTGATGGAAGAATGCAGCAGAGACTTATGTTTTGCCGTTCTCCTGGGAGACCCAAAGAACAAACAGAAAACCAGTTAGACTGATTCAGAAACGTAGTTGAAGTTAGCTTGAAAATCACTAAGAAAGCCTAGCAGTCCAGCCCACATCAAAAAACCCAGCTGTTGGGGTATACCTTTCAAATTCCATTGCTGCAGAGGCCACATGCAGGGAAGGGGCCCCTATGGTGGAGGTGGCTTTGAAGAAAGACAAAAGGTTAGGGTGATAATGAAAAAAAAAAAAGCTTGAATAACAAGTTCGGGGGAGTGAGCATATTGCTGAAACAGGGGCTATGCAGTTCAGTGTCCCAGGAGTAAAGTTTTCTTTGGTAATCTCTCTTTGTGAAAAGACATTTTCAATGGGAAGATGTTTTGATGACTCTGACCATTTCAGTTTTATTTTTCTTCCTTCTTTTCCTTCTTCCCTTACTCCCCATCTCATTAAATCACATCAGTAGTTCAACCTTAGGAGGCAGTTGTTCCATTGATTTGGAAAGTGAGCAAGGACCAATATGGATATAGTGTGTGTCTAGGGGGTCAGGGGAATCTGTTTTGATGTTTTCCAGGTGGATTTTGGAGAGGCAAGGGAATAATTCTGAATTGACACCATGCAGGTGTTTTGATGGTACTGTGGTCCCTGGGTGATCAACCTCTCACCCTCTTGGCAAGCATGTCTTTGCAAGGCCATTGCCACACTGTTTGTTTGACTGCTTTTCTGGGCAATGGCAATGACTAGACAACATTTTCTGTGGTGTCACCAAAGTTCCAGGAATGACTACGCTAAGCATAGCAGACAAACACTGAAGTCACCTGATCAGACCCTGGGCTCTGAATTATCCTAATAGTTCACATTCAAGATCCAATATGAGCAGCTTATTCTCATGAGTCCAAATCATTAATTCAGTCTCACCCTGCAGTCCTGTGGACCTGTGACAAGCCAAGGGATGCCTAGGGAGTTTCCATAGGAAGCAAGAGGGGTTCGAGGCGGCAATGGCTGAACATCAACTAGCTGAAGCTACAGGGAATAAGAAGCGTCCCTTTTTGAAAGATATTTGACTATGAAAGTAATCATTTGTGGTTTATAGTTCAAGTTTGAACCTGGCCATGAGGTTCCAAATACATCCCAGAATTTAGAAAGTAGGAGATATCCTACCTGAAAAACAAGCAAGCAGCAGCAGCAGCAGCAAAACATTTGGGGGGCCAGATTGTTCTGGGACTTATCTTGTTCTTACAAATGGTCTGAATTAAGACATTTTCCAAGTCTTGATCTTTCCCATGCTGGTACTTACATACAGCAGCCAAGATGCCTCTGACTGTCAGTAATGGAAGCTTTAACTCCAGTTAACTTAAAGAAAACATCATCCGTAGAGTTCTGAACTACATTGCGTGAGCTTCAGAAGGTCTTGTCTGATTCAGAAACTCCAAGGTCTCTAGTTTTTGTTGTGGTTTTTTTTTTTTCTGCACTTCTCTGGCTGTGCCTTCCTTGTTGTTTTAGCTCTGCTGTGGGGCTGCCTGGCCGCAGAGCAGTAACAGTGGCCCTGGATTTTTTTTTTTATCCTTATATGTAGAGTACTTTCTTTTCTGGTAGGGGGAGAGAAGTGTCTTGTGATGGTTAATATCTCAGCAGGATCTAGAATGACCCAGGAGTATCTAGTTTGGGGCAGTTGAGACAGGAGACCCCTAAGTGTTGAAGCACCCTCCAGTGGACTGGGGTCCAGGAATGAACAAGAAGAAAGAGAACTGAGCATAAACATTCACCTTTATCTGGTTCTGTGAGTAAGATATTACTGGCTGCCTCGTGTTCCCGCTACCTGGCTTCTATTCCATGATGGACTGGACCCTCACATCATGAGCTCAGCAAGCCCCCCTTCCCTTAAGCTGCCATTGCTAGCTCTTTCAACACAACAATGCATAAAACAACCAATGCACGTGTTCCCTCTAAGTAGCCCTCAGCAAACGTATCCTTAGGTCTCGGGTTCTCTTTGCCATGAATCCAACACATTCAGCTCCTAGATCTGAGGATGGAGGCAAACTCACACAGATCTCCTCGTTAAGGGGTCAGGAAAGGCAGTTCCTCAAAAACAAATTCATCATTGCAGGACAAAGGGTGAGAATGATGGTATTGGCTAAGAGTACTGCTGCCCACTCAGTGTCACTACAAGGGGCTCAGCGTAGTGCCTGGATAGATAAGCAGAATCTCCTTGTCCTGAAGTCACCATTTCTGCCTCCGTGGAACTCATGGCTTACCTTCTCGCAGCCTGTAATGCCTCTACCACACCTGCAACCCTCTGGGCACATCTAGACACACCTGCAGAACCGAGTCCTAGCCCAGCCCTCTGCTGAGTTGTATCTCCCTGTGCTGGGAGATAGAAATCAAGTCTTTTTTCCCCCTCTTATCAGAAAAGAAATTTGGATGAAATGGGAGCTGAAGCATCTCTTTTTGAGATAAAGTGGCTCCCTTCTTTTTAAGCTCCCTGGGAAGCTTCACATAAAATAGGTCATTTAATAGCGGAAGGATTTGAAGTCAGGCAGATTCAGATTTAAATTCTAGATCACTTATGCTATGATTGTCGGGAAGTTGAGCTGAAGCTGGGCACCCCTACATTACAAAGAAAGAAGTGGTGTATAATACATCAATTTCCAGGGTGACTTAAGTGACCGTGGCAAAGCTGGAGTGAGGCACAAACTGATATGTATAAGTGGAAGAAAAAGATAGCATAGGAACTTGTACTTAGGTATGTAGGTGATTTCATCTCCTGGGTTCAGTGTCTTATAATTTGAAGGATTATTTTCCTCATTTTAATAAGGAGGATATGTGTGCATACCTTATGATGGGCAATTTCAGGGAGCATTCTCCCTCCCTCAAGCTGGTGATGCTCAACACATAGATGGCTGTTGTGAGGAGTAGGCAAAAATGCAACCAATATTGCTTATATCCATCCATCCATCTACCCACCCACCCACCCACTCAACCCATCTAACCATCCACCCACCCTCCATCCACCCACTCATCTACCCACCCACCCTTCCACCTAGACATCCACCCATCCATCCCTTTTCTTCTATTTTCTTTTCCTCTCCATCACTGCATGTACCTCTGACTTACTGATGCTACCTAGTGGCAATTATAGGCATTACTTAGTTCAATCTTGGCATTGATCTTTAAAGGATACTACAGCAGTGGCACAAACTGAGCTCCCTTTATCAGGAATCAAGTCTCAGAGCTGGAGGAATTCAAGAGAAGCCTGTACTGATAGCCAGTGGTTCGTTTTCCTGACACCAGGAAGCTTGGTGAAGGTAGACGTGACATAAGCCAGTGAGCAACCCAGCTTTGGAGTAGGCACTGCTATGAATCAGGTCCTCAAAAGCAAGCCGTGTCTTTAGGAAAGCAGATAGTACTAAAGCATGACTCATGCATCAAACGTCCACTGGCTTTGAAATAATACTTATCCATGGCATCCCTGTCACAGTAGGAACAGGGACAAATCCAAGCACTTCAGCAAGGTGACTGTCAGGAGGTAAACAGCTCTAGTTCTGGAGACAACACTTCCTTAGGCTTTCTAGGTGGTAACCCCAAGGAAGGGAGGTGTTCTGCAGGGCTAGTGCTCCTTGGCCTTGAGTTAATCACTGCTTTGATGTCATTCACCTGGTAGAGCCTGAAACCAGCTGAAAATTAGAGTACTGAAACTAAAGACAGAGCAGTCTTATCCTTATTTTTGTATTTGATATCAGAGAGGTTGCTGATTGGTGTGATTTGATGTCAGGGAGAACTCCAGAGGGCTCTGCGGATCACAGAGCAGGGCTATGTCTGTGTGATAAGAATACTATAAAGAACCTCCAGTTGAAACTTCACATTGGGATCTCTGGTTCTGGGATGTTCCATGTCCTTGTCATTGGAGGAAGTGTGTCCAGTCACAGCCCTTATGGAGAAGGCCCTGGGGTTCTGAATCCTATATCCCTGTGCATTCTCCCTGTTGTTATGAAAACCTACAATGACATTGCTCACAGCTTGGTGGAAACCCCAGGAGGCAGAAATTAGAGGGAGAAAAGGTTTTCTTCACAGCTGGACCTGGGAAACGTAGAGGCAACATTTGAGTCTCAAATCTCCATCTTGGGGGATTCAGGAGGACAAAGGGAACTTATGAGACACAGACTGGGTAACAACGGGCAGATTACAGAGAAACCACAGGGAGGAGATTCCCAAATGGGGTGTACTCCATCTTTCCAGTGTGTGGTCTCCTTTTTTGTAATCAGAACTGGGACTTCCAAGTCTGTGACCAGCACCTGCATTTTCTTCCCAGACTTTTCTGAAAATAATTTTAGATGAACTGAGAACAAGAGGAAGCATTACAGCAGCCCATTTTGGGAGTTTAGAATGGTACATCAAAGACCTGAGTTGCTTAGAAAGTTTACAAAAGGGTAGAGACAAAAGGCCCCAAATAAAAGCAGAAATTCCCAGTCTTCAAGAATCAGACTTGACTTGGACATCGACCTGGAGGACTTGTGATGTCTCATACAAACATAGAACTCCATTACTACTGACCCACGGCCCTTACCTTCAGTGATCAATCTGAATAAAGACGGTTGATGTAGTAACATTTGCTCTGTAAGGAATGAGGTGTCTGTGAGGTATCTGCTTATTTATTGCTGTGGACCTTGCCAGAATGACACAAGCGATAAGACTGAGCAATGACTCTTAACCATTACAAAAGGACTGATTCCTTCTCAGGGAGCGAGTCTCTCTCTGTGTCTCTGTGTCTGTTGATCTCTGTCTCTCTGTCTCTATCTCTGAACTTACAACGCTCATCTCTGTTTCTCTTTATTGTTCTCTTTTAATAAACCTTTGTACATCTGTTCTGGTCTGGCAAATGCTTCTACATCCGCACTTTAGCTTGTTTCCTCCATTTCTGGTCAAGGGGAAGGCCAGCAAAGGTAACCTTTCCACATGCCCTGTTACACCCAGAGAGCCTTTGGCTGAGATGTAGACCCTTAGTGTTAGCCAGACACTGTATCCTTTGTGGGACATTGTCATTTTGGTTCTAGGGTTTTTGGCAATTCACTATGCTTAATAATGATAAAATAACATTTTTTCTGTTATTATAGAAAAAAAAATCACTTAATGGCAGGGATCCCCCTGCTCTCTTCCTTGTGTACTAGGATGCCAACAGGACCTTTAGTCCTCTCTTCCTTTTACCTAGTACTCTTGGTTAGGAAGTTGAGAATGGGATGTCTGTCTATTCATAGCGTAAACTAGGAGATTTAGGAATTCTAAACTAAACACAGTTTGGGGGGGTGAGCCTCATTGATAGAATGCTTCTATAGTATGCACAAGGTCTTGGGTTTGATCACCAGATGTGGCAGTTAACAAACAATAACATAATAAACTGAATGAAAAATAATGAAGAAATATTGATCTGGAAACAGGATTATGACATATTATTTAAAAATCCAATTTCAGTCCCAAAGATATAAAACACTGTCATTTTAAGTGAGGACATGTAAGTATACAAGATTTAAAAAATATATTTATGTGTAAGCATAAAATAAGTCTCTAAGATTGTACGATGAAATGTTGGCTGTGTTTCCTAGGAGGAAGATATTAATGTCAACACAGGAAGACTAAAGAGGTGCTGGCAGTCGGGGGAGGGACGCACACCGAGTTACTTCTGTAATAACGTTTGTGTGCTGAAATGGTGAATGGCTTTCACATCGTTGTGTGTTTTCCCCCTTCATCTCGTCTTGTTTTATAGATCTTAAGTAAGGAACTTTTGTAACCTTGAGGTGATGGCAGAGATTTAGGGATGGGTCATTTGCTGCTAACCCCATTTTCATTGGAGTCCTTCCCTCAAAGACTTTGGCATGCCACATGGGACAGTGTTCTGTCTGTCAGTCCTGCCTGTGGCCCTGGGTCAGGCATATCCACTCTTTCTGCTTTTGAGTAACTTCCTCAACATTTGAGGTTATGTGGTGGATTCTCTAGATGCATTCCCACAGGGCTGACTTTTCTGTATTCACAACTTGGGCTATTGCTCCGACCTCAGAATACAGCACTTATCATCCCTGGCATTGGGTGAGGCACTTAAAGGAAATGAAGTGATTGCTCCATGCACTAGAGAAAAAACGGAAAGGAAAGCAGCCAGAAGCCAGATCCACCTAACCCCACGCTTATGCTGTCCTCTGGCATTGTGTGCTATGTTTATTGTACAGCTGTTATGTGTTTTTACACCGGTGAGGTTTTGTTACTTAGTAGCAAAGGTCTATTACCTTAAGTGGTAAGCAGAGAAGACTTTCTTGTTGAAGTCACTGCTGGTGGGAAGGAGTTGCCATGCCATAGGAAGAGTCTGAATTCTTGGGGCCTGAATGGGAGGTTCTAAAAAGACTGGGGACTCAGCACTTAAAAGCTATCTGTATCCGCAACTAATTCTTTTGTCTGCCATTGATTTTTGAACAGTACCCAGAAAAGTTCAATAATGGCTTTTACATAAAAGTTTTGATAGATTACTTTTTCAGATACATTTTGATTATCTAGAAAATGTGTTAAATATCCTTTTGTAAAATCAAATTTCTTTTGCCCTCAGTTATATGTATATGAGACCCTTATGGTAATGACATGGAAATCTGTAGCCCTGCATCAGCCTCGTTTTTGAGTTAAACCCAAACACATCTGGTGTAAAATGGACAAAGGGATACGTGTGTATGTCTTCCAACTGAGTGTGAAGCACAGACCAGGCATCTCTTTCTTCCACATGCTATTCTGGATGTGTGAGCAACAATAAATTAAAATGGGAGAAGATAGACAATATAATATCTAACTTTTGGTCAACTTGTTCATTCATGTTCTGAGAGTGTTGTGCATGGTTTATATTTATGATAAAGAGTAGAATGTGTTAAACATTATTGCTGATTGAACCTAAAATTAAATATTAAGATCCATTATCTTCTAAACATCTTGATTAACTTTTTTGAAGCTGTCCTGGGATTTCAGTTTAAGACTTTAATCTTGAAACTGCTTCTCAGATGACTTGAATCCTGAAGTTCTGGTTTGTCCCATGTCAACTCAGTTATTTTCCTTCTCGGGGCTTCAGGTTTTAAACCTGGACTTGAACCTGGTGATCATTGCAGTCTGCCTCAGCTCTGATTGCCTGAATGGTCTGACGTTCACAGCTCATTTACATAGTTAGTGAAATCTATTTCTGGGAATCCCTTTGCAGGTCTGCTGAGCAAAGCTAAATAAATAGGCTATTTTTATTTCGCATATGTGTGGTATGTATGTGGTACATGAAAGTTTAAAATGTACCAGAAAGCTATGAGCTTTCTAAGTTGAGTGAAAGAATTAATGAATACCTAAATAATAATAATAATAATAATAATAATAATAATAATAACCTAAAGACTTAAAAATACAGGAAGGAATTAAAAATTTGAATGAATTTGATAGGTTTAGAATGGGCTCTAGGCATAATTCTACTTTTGGTCAGTAGATGGCAGTAGAAGCCAATACACATTTAGTAACCCTTCTAAAATAAAGTCAGTAATTTTAGAAAACCTATGTTTTCTAAAACATAGGCAATGCTCTCTATGGGGTCTATCAATGTGGGGGTAAGGAAGGTGATAGACTGTGAAGATAAGTGAGAGGAGCCTTTTGAGTTTCAGCAGTTCCCAAGTCAGTTAAGAATAGACAGACTGCTCATAATATAAATCAGAGTGGAGCAACGGTACTCTAGGTTTAGTCACTAAGGTCAAAGCCTCAAAAGATTTGGAGTTCTGAAAGGGATTGTCACAGGTTAGGTGAGAATCTTTTCAGCATGGCCTCTCTGGAGGACCTGGATGAGCTTAGTGTGTTACGAAGTGGGGACACAGGACCAATATGATCCCATCTTCCCATCTTTCAAGAGAAGCCAGAAACACAAACTTTAGTAAAGTTTACTGAGCTTTGGAAATGTTTTCATAAGCCAGTCTATTGTAAAGAACTTGTAAACAAGCAAAAGTAAGTCACAAAGTTAGATTAACATAGCCACTCCAACAAGTTCTTCCCAATCCCAGAGACTGGATTTTCTATGTAGTGACAACAGCGATTCGGAAGCCCCACAGCTCTGTTTTGCACTTTACACTTTCCCTGATTATTTATTATTTATTCTTTGCATCTTTCACATCTCTTTCCCAAACCTATCCATCTTTCTCTCCACCCCAGAATAAAACAAAACAAAACTTAGAATTTAGGAGAAAAAGAGAAAAAAATAAAAGGAAGCGGGAGAAATCTCATCGTGGAAGCTGTAGCGTGGCCCAGTGAGTCATTCAGTAGACCCCTTTCTCATGTAGGCATTTAGCATAAAGAATCATTGGTTTGGTTTGAAGCCCCTGGTCTCTGCTACACTGTTGATGCTGAGCCCTCACTGGAGCTCTTCCTGGACATCATGTTGCTGTCCCATGTTGTGGGGCTCCTGCAGCCCTGACTCTTCAAGAACCCCTATCCCCAAACACAAACCCCTATGCTCCATCAGGTCACAGAGGGGGTGGATGTTGGGATTGCCCTGATTTTTAAATGCAGGAATTTTGGTTTAGAAAGCGATGAATGAGGGCTGGAGAGACGGCTCCATAATTAAGAGCACTTGTTGCTCTTTGTAAATGTCCCGCATTTGGTTTCCAGCACCTGTGTCAAGAGGTTCACAGCTGCTTCTAACTCTAGTACCAAGGGATCTGATTCCTTCTTCTGGCTTCAGACACACACACACACACACACACACACACACACACACACACACACAGAGAGAGAGAGAGAGAGAGACATGCACACATTCTAAATAAATAAATAGATAGATGATAGATAGGTAGATAGGTGGATAGATAGACCAGCAGGCAGATGATAGATAGATAGACAGACAGACAGATAGTTAAATGATAGATAGATAGACAGACAGGCAGATAGGTAAATGATAGATAGATAGATAGATATAGATAAGCAAGCAAGTAAAGAATAAACCAATCAACACATCTGAGGTTGTAGTGGGTTCTTTGGCTGTCACTTAGTCTGTGTTCCAGAAAGTCATCTATGAGTTCTGTGCTGGTGTCTGCCATGTATGAGGTGCAGAGGTAAGAGTCCTCCTTTTTCTAATTCCCTCTCCTGTGTGCATAAAATTTCTCCCAAGCACCTTTGTGAGTTCCTAGGTCTTTGCGGCTTAGTGTGCCCTCAGCTTACTCCATGAAAAGGGGTCCTCAGTCTGGTCAGCTAGGGCTGTGAACACTCATTCCTAGAGTCCTGCTTGCATCTTGGCTACACAGTGTGAACATCTCATGACCCTGCAGGTATGCTAGTGTCAAAAGATTTTGCTCAGAATTGACTGATTCTATAAAAAAAAGTTCATACCCCACCCCCAGGCAGGAGGTAGGAGAGAGTATTAGGAGAGATGACTGGAAATGGGGGTCCTTGGAGTGAGGTGATATAGAAACCTAGTGCAGTGCAAACTCCCTGGAATCTATGGGAGTGACCCTAGTGAAGTCTCTAGTAATGGTGGATACAGAGTTCAAACCAGCCATATTGTATAATCAGGCAAGACTCCTAGCAGTGGGACTGGGGCATCAACCCAGTTACAAAACCTCCGACATCCAATCTGTCCAGTGGTCAGCCAATGACTGGTCCAACTTGAGGCCCACACTACAAGAGCCCAAACCCTACACTGTATGGATGGTCAGGAACCAGAGACTGAACAGCACAAAGACCTAGGTAGAACCAAATATAACTGGCCAAAAAACAAAGTCAATGAAAGGATTCCTAGTGATAGTCTGCTATACTCATAGATAAGTGCCTACACAAATTTTCATCAAAGAGGCTTCTGATGGGAGCAGATGCAGAGACCCACAGCCAAACACTTGGCAGAGCCAGTGGAACTCTACAGAATAGAGAGAGAGGAAGGACTGTAGGAGCTAGAGGGCTTGAGGACACCAGGAGAACATGGCCCACTGAATCAACTAACTATGACTCACAGGGACTCACAGGGACTGAAGCAACAATCTTGGAGCCTGTATGGGTCTAAGCTAGGTTCTCTGCATTTACATTATGGTTGTGTAGCTTGGTGTTTTTGTGGGACTCCAAACAATGGGGGGTGTCTTTGACTCTTATGCCTGCTCTTGGGACCCTTCTCTTCCTACTGGGTTGCCTCGTCCAGGCGTGATATGAAGATTTGTGCCCAGTCTTAACATCTTGTTAGGCCATGATAGTGGGTATCTTTGGAAAGTCTGCTTTTTTTTTCTGTTTTTCAAAAGAAAACAGAGGAGGAGTTGATCTGGGAGAGTGGGGAGGTGGGGGAGGGACTTGGAGGAGTGGCGGAAAGGGACTGTAGGGATGTAATATGTGAGAGAAGAACAAAAGTTACACTTTTTCAATTTATTTAAAAGCATCTTTAAACATTTAGGTTGTAATTACAATATGGTTATTTTTACTTATGTACCTATACACTGATAATTATTATTTTTTTAATTGGTTAGAACCGGGAGGGAATTTAGATTTGCATTTTATTTTCTGATTCCTTTTTATAGCTATCAGAATAAAGAAAAGGGTATTCCTTGAAACCAAAGAAGCTGGGCATCTGATCTAATGGATCTAGGGTACCTAGATGTGGCACAGCACGTAGGTTCTGGTGGCAGCAGGAAGTTTCTCTTCTTTTCCAGCATTCAGTGCTTTAGGTGGCACAGTGAGATTCAGGCAAACAAAGCCCCTGGGGGACGACTACTCCTGAGGTTCTATCCCCTCCTCTCCTCATCAGTGGTGACTTTAGACATATGGTTTAGCTTTTGTATACCTTCATTCCTCCCCTGCCCCCATTCGTGAAATGAGGATATACATACACAGAATCTTGGGGGTGAGAGGTGGGGAGAGGGAAGATGTTAGTCAAAGACTAGAAAGTTCTGGCTTTAGTGACCTGTTACACCACACTGTGAATACAGTAGGAATGTGCTGTGAGTTTGTTCAGCCCACTGCCTCGTCTCCTTCCTGCGTAGCTGAAGAATTCTGATGTGGCTTTGTGGTTTTACAGTAAGCATCCCAGCTCATGTGGACACGGGGCGCTTTTGGTTTCAGAAAGTGACTCAGAGTGACTTTTCTCTGAGGAGTAAGAGTGACCCTTGCTCAAAAAGACACTGTGACTAGAAAGGAGAAACACCAGAGGCCACGAGTGCCAGAGTATTTGCCATCGTAACAGTCACTGGTTGCTGGATGTCGTGTGTGTCATTTCTTTAAATAAGGGAAACTGTCGGAAGTTTTTCACTCCTCTTTGGGAGTGAGACTTGAAACGGACTCAGAATTTCAGTTAAATAGCTAGTCGTGGCAAGGACATTTCCAAGAGGATTATCAGCTATTATGATGTCTTTTAGTCTCATGCCTATTAGGAAACTCATGATCCTGAGCCATTTGACCAGGATCTGAGAAATCTTGGAGGCTTACTGAATATAAAAGCTGAGCTTGTGAAGTGACAACCAACAAATAGAAGATGTCTCTTAGAGTCTAGTGCTCTTTCATGGTCCCTTACTACAGATTTTTCATGAAAATCTGTAGGAACTATCCCCTTTGGCAACTGCTATGCTTTCCTCCTTTCCACAAGCTTATCAGTGGGTTGCTGTGATGTACGTATGCCATCACTTCCATGGCCTTAATAATCATCATAGTTAGCTGTGGCATTCATTCATGCTGAGCTCCTCCTCAGCCTGTGCTCTGGTCAAGGACTCTCCGTGGGCAGGGATGACAGGCACTTAAAAGGGAGCCTATTTATATGTCTGTTCTAGAGTTTTAATTTAGCTTTGCTTCATGAATTCCTTGTGGTCATAACAGGACTGTCATTCTTTCTTGAGTAGTTAAACCCACCTGGCTTCGAAAAGGAGCAAATGTAAGTACTCTCCAATTCTACAGCCCGAATGCATCTTGGCTACCTAAGTCATGGCTGAAGGGAAGTGAATAAGAACAGCCCAGACCAGAGAAAGATACAGTCAATAATCACCCAGCTATTTAAGACTTTTGCATTTTATAAGGGTGTAAAAATTGTTCCCACCTCACAAAGGAGGATTTTCTACTTTTAGCAAGACCTGTTGTTGGCCATTCCAATAAACTACACAGTAGCATCTGTTAGTGCACGCTTGATTCAGCAGAGATAAGAAACTTTTCTGATGTATGAGCTTCAGCATTTGCCTGCTCTTAAACATTTTTTAGGAAGTGTTAACCTCATCTTATAGCTGGGAGTCTTGGCTGCCGTGAATGACATGAATTCTAGTGCCACTGACCGGCTCAGGGGAGCCCCTCAGACCGTGGGGGAATCAGGGTCTTGGTACCACGAAGGCACAAGTTAGGCGAATGACAGATAGACACAACACAGAGAGAGTGGTTTGAATCTGCTGCAATTTTACTGAATTCACATTTTCATTATATAGTATTCAAACCAAGAACAGAACCAGAAGGCCATGTGTCATAAGTTGGCACAGTATGAAAGCTTCTTTTAGTCACATCAGCAATGAGCAGGTGTTAGACATAACACATGCTGGGAAGGAAAACTCTTGTCCTTGGGAACAAAAACCTCAGGCCAGTGAGTACATCTTATCTAGGAGTAGAAAGTTTCTTTCTCATAATTGCTATCATGGCCCTTCTATTTTCTTAACCCTTTCTTTATCTCCTCAAGTAACTTTCTGTATCTGCTGAATATACTTGTTTATTCTTTCTTAAGAAATATAAAAAAAGTATATCCCACCTTGGAAGTTGGGATCTAGCAAGCCTATGCTAAGCAATCTGTTTTTGTCACTTATAAAATGCAAACCTATAACTATCATCTCTCCTGCCTTTCTGTAAATGAAGTTATTTAATGTCTCAACTGTACTTCTGTGTGATTCCCATCATATATTTTCTATTCTTAGCTAAATTATGAACTTCTTTAGTTTATGTTTTTCTTCTCATA
>JAQHUG010000119.1:4921420-4940249 GCA_028555095.1 Dicrostonyx torquatus
AGTCAACAAAGTTTGACACTTCACTTTGAGGCAAGACCAAGGTCCTCCCCGTTATATCTAGGCTAAGCAAGGTATCCCTTCAAAAAAGAATGTGCTCCAAGATGCCAGTTTAAGCACTAGGGATAAATCCAGGCCTCACTGCCAGTGGCCCTGATAGTGGGACAACCTGCTGTTCTTGGATTTCCAGCTTTCCGTTTCTGAGGCTAACCACCACCCTTCCTCTCTCTTAAGTGTCCCGTGCTTAGCTCCTTGTGTCTTTTCTGGTCTCATGGCCTTTTTCTACAGGCTCAACTGAGATTGTATTGGACCAGAAGCTTCCCCTTTCTCCTCTAATCTTTGCTAATTTTGATATTTCTGGGTCAGACTTGGACCCCAAACTCTGACAAGATGGACAAATCCCAGCTAAAAGAATTCAGGGAAATGGGCATGGTGTCAATGGTGAGACAATGAAGACAAAATGATTCAGTGTGGGAGCAGGTTTTGGGTGTGGAAAACTGCTGGAGGTTTCTTGACGGTGATAGCCTGATCATGAGGCATAGGCCCTCAGATCAGGAAACCTCATCTTTCCCCTCCATCTTTCTCCCTGTCAGCTTGCTACCTGTTTTATATCCATGGACACCTGGTCCAGGAAGAGCTGTGTTTGGCATAGTATTTAATTTGTATGTCAGTGTTTGAAAGATATTCAACCATCTTTCAAAGAGGATATAAGCAAGCTCACAAATCTTAGAGCAAAAAGGAAATGAAATAAAACAACAAGAAAGTGAAAATAAGGGTCTGAAGCAGATCCAGGAGTGGAAGCCGAACACAGCATTCATGCTACCGAGTCTATTGAAGTTGGAGTTGGGTCTGTTTAGGCACGGATCAGAAAAACAAACACAAAACTGATGTAGTAGGACAACCGTTTCTGACACAGACAACGGGAAGTAATGGTGGGCACTTGAGGTTAATCCAGGAGAAGAACTTCCTTCTATTAAAGGTACAAATCGTATTTTATCATTGATAAGTTGTTCTTTTCAACTCAATAGAGAATAACTGATCAGATTCAGACAGTGTGCTTTCAAGGTCTTCTAAGGAGTTGTGTTTGAAGATAAGACATCCGAAAAAAAAGCCAGTCTCATGAAGAGGGCTAAGCAAGTGCTGAAGTCCTGGAGGAGAGAGTTTCACGCTCACCAGATCATGTAGGACAATGTGAGCAGGAGTGGAGGTCACTGTCTGGGTTGCAATATCCGGGTAAGGTCAGGGCCAGGGCCTGCAGTGTCCAGGGAAGGTCAGGGCCAGGGTCTTCAGCATCCGGGTAAGGTCAGGACCAGGTGCAGTGTCCAGGGAAGGTCCGGGCCAGGGCCTGTAGCATCTGGAGAAGGAAGGTCAGGGCCAGGGTCTGCAGCATCCAGGGAAGGTCAGGACCAGGGTCTGCAGCATATGGGGAAAGCCAGGGACAGAGTCTGCAGTGTCCAGAGAAGGTCAGGGCCAGGGAAGGTCAGGGTCAGGGCCTGCAGTGTCCAGGGAAGGAAGATTAGGGCCAAGATCTGCAGTGTCTAGGGAAGAAAGGTCAGGGCTAGGGCCTGCAGTGTCCAGGGAAGGTCAAGGCCAGCCAGGGTCTGAAGTCTTTGGGGAAGGTCAGGGCCAGGATCTGCAGTGTTCAGGGACGGTCAGGGCCAGGGAAGCTTAGGGCCCTATTGTCTCTCTGCCTCAGTCTCTGCCTCTGTCTCTTTGTCTCCCTCTATGTCTCTCTTTCCCCCCCCCTATGAAATACATAGTTTAAGAAGAACATTAAATAAAAATCCACTATAGTCATTCTATCTCTTCCTCCCTTGGTATGGTATAAAGCCATGTTAAACAAACAGGTTTCGCTTAGGAAAAAAATCACCTTAATGAGTGTTTTTTTAGTTGGAAAGTAGAGCACATGGAGAGAAGTGAATGACTCTGGGTGATAAAACCTAAAGGAGATGATTGGAAAGTACAGGGACACTCAGGAGGCAGCAGAGGAGACCTTCAGCGTACGGACTGTTCTTTGCGTGAAGATGAGCAGTAAACTTGAGGATAGCAATGACTAACAGCCTCTCAGCTTTTCCAAAATCTTTCTTGAACTTTCCTTAAAAAGATTTAATTTATTTTTTATTTTTCTATTGATTGTGTGTGTGTGTGTGTGTGTGTGTGTGTATGTGTGTAGGAGGTTCTTCTGTTTGTTGCTTTCATTAGTTTAATAAAGTGACTGCCTTGGCCATTTGATAGGGCAGCACTTAGGTTGGCAGAGTAGACAGGGTGGAATGCTGGGAGGAAGAAGGCAGAGTGGGAGAGCTGCCCATCATGAAGCTACCAGGTTGGACATGATGAATCTTTCCCAGTAAGCCATGACCTCGTAGTGACATATAGATTATTAGAAATGGGTTGAATCAAGATGTGAGAGTAAGCCAATAAGAGGCTAGACATAATGGGCCAGGCAGTGTTTAAATGAATACGGTTTCTGTGTAATTATTTCGGGAGTTAAGCTAGCTGGGTGCCAGGAACACAGCCCATCCCTCCATACTACGTGTGTGTGTGTGTGTGTGTGTGTGTGTGTGTGTGTGTGTGCGCGCGCGCGCGTGTGCGTGTATGTGCATATGCCACGTATAAAGTGCCCTTGAAGGCCAGAAGAGAATGTCAGATGCCTTGGAGCTGGTTTTATAGGAAGTTATGAGATGCTGTACATGGCTGCTGGGAACCAAACTTGGGTCTTCTGGAAGAGTGGCAAGCACCATTCCCTGAACCATCTCTGTAGTTCCCTTTTTAAGCTTTCATTGAAATTCTGGTAGGTGCAACAGCTTAAAGTTAGAAGTGTTTTAGGGAATACAAGAAAGGTTGGTATTCAGTGTGGAAAAGGCAGTGTTGGAAGGGGAGCCCAGGTCCCAAATCTAACAGTCATGGAGTAGTCATAGGTCATGAGATTACTGATGGAGGGAAGGGACTCATCATTATCTCATTCTCAATTTAGAGTTGTGGTTTGTGTCTTTGTATCTTTTTATTGGAATAGTTTAAAATGTTTACTTCACAAGTCTGGAGTGTTAAGGGATATTCAGCTAATAAAGTGGTGTGTGTGTGTGTGTGTGTGTGTAGAAAGAGACTACATGATTATATACATATACATATATGTGTGTGCATATTTGCATATATGTGAATATATGCATGTTCAATCATTTAAAAGCCTTCTTATGCATTTCTAGTATAGATAATTATCTGTAGGTAATTAATAACTGTACCTTCACATATTTCCTGAACTTGATTAGGTTTCTAAGTATAGAATAACACTCTTAGAAGAAGTTTCTGGGCTATAAGTCATGGTTATTTCAGCATTTTAAGGGTAGTGTGATGGTAAGTTATGGTGTTGGATATAGAGACATTGACTCCCTGGAATTTTAATCTAAGATTATCAAAACAGCAAAAATTGGCAACATTGTTGAATGACATTTAAAGCTAGATTTTTCTTTTTTTTCAATTATTACAATTTCTGAATTTTTTTATTTAAAAGGTCACTGGAAACTAAGAGTTTAGAAAAAGTAGTATTGAGACTGGAAAAAGAAGAGCTTTAATCAATTTCTATTCAAACCAAGATTCCTTCTTGCATTTGTTTCCCCTTTGAGAAGGTTGTATGGTAGAGAGAACTTGTGGGGAACAAGGAGGTTATTGTTTTTGTGAAACTCTTTGGTTTTAACTATGACCTTTATCTTACATAGAAGGTAGGAAGGTCTGTATTAAATGGAAGAAACTTGTGGTGAAGGACTAGAAGAATTGTAGCTTGGGGAAGCTCAGCTGTGAAGGAAATGAGACCCTACCCTGGCTAGCAAAATCCAGGAGCCTAAATGTAAAGACTCTTGAGTGGGACAGGAGAGTGACTCAGTTGGGTTGCAGAAACGTTCATTCCCGGGGCATTTCACAAGCTTGAGAAATTCAGTTTGTCTCATCAGCCTTCAGCTACGCCACCTTTTCCCCTCCTCTCCACAACTCGTCTCATGCCCTGTGGCATCAGTTCAGAAAATGATGGCATCTTTTTTTTTTTTTTTTTGTTTTTGTTTTTTGAGACGGTTTCTCTGTAGCTTTGGAGCCTGTCCTGGAATTAGCTCTTGTAGACCAGGCTGGTCTCAAACTCACAAAGATCTGTCTGTCTCTGCCTCCGAAAATGATGGCATCTTTAGATACTTGTATTAACAAAAGAAAAAGTGGGATTGATTCCTCAAGTCTGTGCATAGCTGCAACCTCCTAAATACACTTTTTTTTTTATAAGATCTCCTGTATTGGAAGAAGTATAGGAAGACATATGAAATATTTTAAGGTCGTGTTCCCCCATGTTATTTATCAATCTTAAAATTTGCATATATAATTAAAAATGTAGTTCTCTTCTAGGCTCTGACCTTAGGAAATTTCTGAAACACTTAGGAGTGCTTTTATATAAATAATGAGGAATCCTTTGGTGTGGAGAGAGCTAAATTATTTTGAAAGTTTACTGTAAAATTACCCTAATCTATCATTGTTTCTTCCAACATTATATTCCATTATAGTTTATTATTATAGGTACTTTAGTTGCATGCTGAATAATGCAATTATTTCTGCCCTTTTTTTCTGTAAAATTTTCTTCACAGTTAGCTCTGTGGCTGTCTAAGGAGCTACACAGAAAGTACAAATTGCCTTAGAACAACAATTTATTATTGAAAGCAATGATTCTGGCATCTTGTCAGAAGGGAAAACCAAATAACCAAGTGAAACATGTTTTTCCCTTTCATTCAAGCTCAGATTGTCCCTGCCTCACTGAATCTATGGAAGGCTTCGCAAGGTGCTGCCCCTGATCCCAGCTGGGGAATTCCTTGGTTCTTTCCAACTATTGTGGTTTACTAAGAACAGTCAGTACTCTGCAGTAATCCAAAGCATTCCAACACCATGATGCTCAGCTGTTGGCCTGCCTGTCAAATACACAGCCACTTGAGGACTGTAGCCAGTGTCCTCTCCATCTCTTCATTCCCAGGGCTGGCATGAAGTGCAGGAAGAGTAATCAAGACGTCTGGGGATTTAATCTATATACTACTTTAGAAAATCTGCTATACTAGGATAAACCGGGGTTGCCATTTGTGTTAGGGTGCCTGGGGCTAATTGGAGACAGACATCTAAGGATTAGTATTCCTGAACAGGGTTCAGACAAAGGAATACAATAGGAAGAAAGTAAGGAGAGTGATTATCACTGGTGAATGGCAAGAAGCATCACTGAGGTAGTGTTTTGTGGTGACTGGGGCGCTTGCTCATAATCATTGGGAGGGTCACTTTTGTCTTGATCCAATTACAGCATCACTCTAATGAGCCATAGCTTAGCTTGGGGGAATGTGGATATACTTTATCCCCTAAGATTCCCTACATCTTAAGAAGTTGGGAGGATAAAAGAAGATACATGAAAGAGTTTAACTTTTTATTTTTTCCCCCGGTTTAAATTGCATGTAAATAATATAAATGGAATTGAATTATCTTCTTGGTTTTAAAGTTGACTATGAGAGATTCTCAATGAACTTAGGGTTTTTTCCTAAAACAAGATCACAAAACACTGTGAATTAAAATACTAGCCTTTTTGGGTTTTTTGTTTTGTTTTGTTTATGGAACAAAAAAAAATCTGTAACATGAGAGATATAAGAGCAGCAGTCATTAGAGCTGAGGGCCTTGCAGCTGCTATGGGAGCTACTTGTGTGGAGAGAGCAGGGCCTTACAGCTAGGCGGTTCTCTTCATATCTGTGTTGAGAAACCAGCAACTTTGAAGATACAGCTCATAGTCAAACAGGTCCTCATCCACTCAATAGAAAGGAGACTCTTAAAAACTGGAGAGAGAGTAAGACTTCAGGACTTTGGGGCTCATGTCAGCATAGTTCAGGGACTCAGGAGATCAAAGACACCATAGTGACTATTCATCTTGGGTCAAAGAGCCAGAGTTACAGCTAGATCCCTGTTAAATGATAGAGCTCTTTCGTTGCTTGATTTCATTGAAAAAGTAGCAGTTGGATTTCTTCACAAGTCCTTGATGTTTCCCCTTTAGTGATAGAAAATAATCTCAGAGTTCCCAAGAGAAAATCATGCTTTGGGGTAGAGAAGCCATCTTTTCTCATGAGGAAGGCATGTTTGAACCAACGTGTTATCTGTGTAAAAAGCCTTCTCAGATTAGATCAGATATTACTTGGGGTTTGCGTAGGGGCAACCCACTGGTGAGAAGTACCTCGTTTGCTTTTGTGTTTGAGTGGGCTGTGAGGAGCCCAACGGGCTTTAGAACATTGGTTTCAGTCTCATGTGACTGCTTGGCAGGCTGCCCACCTTCTGCTCTGTCTCTAACGAAGTTCCACATTCTGCCTCTGAAAGTTTTCTCACACATAGATCCTGTTTATGTAAGAACTTTGATCAGACACCCACAGGCTCACAAGAACTGTAATTACATTCTGGAAGGGTATCCTCTGCCCCTCTCCTGTTTCTGTTTAGAACAGAAAGCTTGCTCTGTTCTCCAGACACTAAAGTTCAAAAATAGATTCAGCTCATACTAAACTATTCATCTTTCGATGGGCCCTGCTGTGGCCAGTTAACTGCCTCGTATTGCTTCAGGACTGGGGTTTCATGATTAAAAATGAAATGCAATTAAAAAATAAAATTAAGAAAAATATACTACTGGCTTTTTTTGTATCAGATTCCTTGCATTCTCTCTTTTTTCTTAGTCTTTGCTATATTTCTCTTTTTATAACCAGAATGAAATGCTCAGCCACGTGTTATTCAACAGTGAGGCACGGTTTGTTTTTTAATTCTTCTGCTAGAGCAGCTGCTTGTTTTCTTTTGAAGCTCTCCACTTAAATTCCCCAAGAATTCCAGAGTTCATGTGGTACCGAGAAGGACACAGGCCTTCTCTGCTGCTAAATATAGCACCTGCTAGAGTTCGCTTTCTTGCCTCACTGCTCACAGTTCTCCTGGAGATAAGGCCTGAATATTTCCCAGCAATATTTGTCCCTTCCAACAGCAGCGCCCTTTGGCCATGAGCCCCTGTTGTCTGTACTGGTTCTCTGCCTTGCTGGGTCCTGCTACCCACTAATAGAAGTCTCTTTGGGTTCCTCCACACAAAGACATCCTGTGGGCAATAACTTACCAGGGCTGAGATCTGGTTGCATTCTAATGACTTCTCTATCCCCAGAGCCTGGAGTCCATACTCCTGTTTATGTTGGTGATCATTTACCGCCTAGCTGGAAACACCTTGTCTTTTATATCCTCTTCATGTAAAAACATTGCAGTGGAAGATGAGCCTGTGAAACCATTTTTCTGTCCTTCTATTTTTCAGAAGATTTTAATCCCCAGCCTTCCTTGCACCTGGGAGTGACAGTGAAGAGATGCATACTGAGAGCATGGGACCACATGACTTACTTGTGCCTTGCCACAAAACCTTTCCTATGAGATCTTCCATGAATTCTTCATGAAGCTGGAAACACAGGATTAGAACTTGGTAGCATCACAAGTTAAGGTCTGAGCCTGAGCCATGGTATAGAGGTGAGTACTTGGAGAGAGAGAGCAACCAACTCTGGGGCTATGCAGATGAGAAACAAGGTTTTATTTTGTGAAATTATGAGATTTGGGGATCCATCTACTATTATGAAATAATATAACTTTCTTTAACTGATATGCTTATTGTGCAAGGCAATTATCCATTCTTACATAATGCCATGGAAGTTCCTTCTGCATCTCCAAATAGAGTCTTTCATATGTATTCAACTTCATTTTAAAAAGTTTACCTCAAGTAGACTTGCTTACTGAATCCTCATTATTAAGGAGGTTGGCATTTTAGCTACGTTATGTTTGGGTAACAAATGACCTCCAAACTAAGAGTGACTTGAACTCTATTAACAGTTTTTATTCAAGTTTAAATGTCCATTAGGGGTCGAGAGAGGTCCTACTCCATGTCCTCACTGAGAGATCTAGAATGACAATGTAGCTTCTATTTGGATCATGGATAAGGGAAACTGAGCCCAGTGATTGCTTGCTTTCTCTTAAAACTTCTGCTTATAAGTGACAAATGTCAATTCTGCTTCCGTGTATTGGTCTAAAGCAAGCCTCATGGCTAAAGCTGATATTGTATAGTGTGATATAGCCCTCTCAATGGAGGGATATCACAGGAAGAAGAAATGGAATATGTTAAAGAATAGTCATATGAGCCGGGCGGTGGTGGCACACGCCTTTAATCCCAGAACTCGGGAGGCAGAGGCAGGCGGATCTTTGTGAGTTCGAGACCAGCCTGGTCTACAAGAGCTAGTTCCAGCGCAGGCTCCAAAGCCACAGAGAAACCCTGTCTCGAAAAAAAAAAAAAAAAAAAGAATAGTCATGTCATCCCTTACAACCCTCTGAAGACACCATATCTCAAATATGGAAACAGAACTTTATACCCTAATATTCAGCACCTCACACAGTGCAAGGTGGTAGACCAGATGTTTTCTGCTAGTTTGTTGCTACCTTTGATATGATTGCTGATAAGCAAAATAGGTTCAGTCAGACTAGCTTGAGAAAATTCTTAAGACCTGTACCCTATGTAGACGTGCCTCTTAAATAGCCAGCTTCACTTAGTGCAGAGAAATGTTCATCTCAAGATGCTCTAAACCTTTCCCAAATCCATCACCCTCGGCCTATCGTGTAACACTTTCTTGCTGAAAAATGAAGTGAAGATGATTGTGTGTTGCTTATTAGAAACAAGCATGAAAGTACAATGGTTTCTGAAATTAATAATAGAAAATTTATGTGGATTCTGATGGGAAATCTCTTTTTTCCCTTGTTCACATGAAAGGGAAGCCCCATCTCTCCTTCCATCCTTTTTGGGAAGCACCCAAGGGGCATTTTCTTGTTTCGTCTCACCTCACACATATTTCTTGCTAAAGGAAGAATAGTTAATCTATGCTTAAGAGTCTGTTACTCTCTGGATTGGATCCTCTTCCTAGAAAGTAGAATAGGCATTTAAAAGCAGAAACGAAGTGGTGTTGGAATTCAATGGGTGGGTTCTTGCTTAGTATGTATGAGGGTGATTTGATCTGTGACACTGAAAGAAACAAGATCAGATCTCAGAGTTTTGTTTTTTTTTCCCCCCCTGTGGTGATAATGAAACGGATAAGGAGTGTACACTCTCCTCTTCTTTGTAGTGACTGATGCTTGTTAAAGAGACCAGTTTATGGGGTTCCAGTCTTCCTTGGCCTTTCTACCCTCCTTTTCATTAACTTATGGGAGAGTTAGCCAGGCAGGCCTTCTTGACATCTTGGTAGACTTAATTCCCAGCTCTTGACTTAGGAAAACCTAGTTTGGCTTCTGGTCCATACTGAATGTTTTATTAAGTATTTCAGTAATTCTATAGTGTTTCTGCATCTTCACTAATGCACAGTTAGTGTGCATGTGGCTTACTCTGGATTTATTTGGTATTTTCAGCCTTGAGAAGAATTGGAGACAGTGATTAAGTTCATCCTTGTGGCGATTAAGTGAAGTCCTATAGTTTTGGAATAGTAGGATTTTTTTTAAGGCATGGTACTCAGTTTAGAATTTATATAGGAAAAATAGTTTGGTTTTTCTATTAGTTAGATTACTAATATTTGTAGTATTAAAGGCATCCTCTGCATGACAAAAGTGGGGAAAACTTCAAATAGAAAAATGGGCAAAAGCTATGTACTGCTAGTTTATTAAAGAAGTAGGGAAAGAAAAAATAAATATATTCTTTCCATACTATCCTTAGATGATATAATCTTGTTTTGTGACTTTCCATCTACAGATAAGGACTCTCACGTTTTTAATATCTGGTTTTAATGTTTCCTTAGAACAGTGGATTCACATATTCATCTGCACTTACATCTCTTCCATAAGGCAAAGATTTTTTTAAAAAGACAATTCCATATTTGGAAAAGAATGATGCTCCAACATTCTTCACACCGGCTTCTCTCCCCTAGCATTCACCCAGGGGCTTAAAACATGAACTGAAGAATATCTATGACTCTTCCCTTCCTTGCCCTCACATACCACAGGTTCTATTGAGCCTACCATCCACATTTCTTGAATCTGTTCACTATTCTCTTTTTGGCAACTTGTCTAGATTTCTTCACTTCTCCCTTTGATCTCCCCTGACCCAATCCGTTTTGGTATATTTATTCAGAGAGCATGACTGAAACTATTCGATTTTCAGAGTACTATTTTAATGGTTTTCTGCTTCATCTGTGGCTTTGATTCCCAAGCAGAGCCTGTTCTGTGTCAGGTGATATCTGGCAGCAACAAATGTTGTTGCAGTGAGGTAGCACAGAAGGACAAGGCCTGCTGACAGTGTCTCTTAGCAGAGCCCATGTAATGCACAGGACAGCTCTCCACATCAAAGAATTATTTAATAAAAAAAATGTTGATACTGCTGAGGTTGAGGTGCCAACAGAAAGTCTACAGTCTGTCTTCAGCTAAGAAGCCTTTCAGAATCTGGCCTTACCTACTTCTTAGTTCATATTTTCTCCCCCCTCCCTTCCAGCCATCTCCTACACAAAACCCCATAACGATAGGCTGCTCCCTTTGCTGGTTATTGCTTTTCCTGTTCCCTCTCTTCTTTCTTTCTTTTTTAAAATCACTTTCACCTTCTATAATTTTCTTTTCTTTAAACACAAAAATAAATATTTTGTTTGTTTTCTAGGGAATGGCCCAACAATGTACCATAGACAGGATTGTAGACAGAAACTGCACTTTTGTTTTCCAGCTGCCCAGACCCAAATAATCAAGCAGAAACCATATTAATTACAACACTGCTTGGCCAATGGCTTAGGCATATTCCTAGCTAGCTCTTACAGCTTAAATTAACACATAATTGTGATCCATGCTTAGCCACGTGGATTGGTATCTTTTCTCAGTGAGGCATTCTCATCTTGCTTCCTCTGTGTCTGGCTGGTGACTCTATCTGCATCTTTCCTCTTCCCAAAATTCTCCTAGTTTGGTTGCTCCACCTATACTTCCTGCCTGGCTGCTGGCCAATCAACATTTTATTAAACCAATATGATTGACAAATATTTACAGTGTACAAGAACATTACCCCACTGCACAGGAAAAATATTATAAATTAATTTCTCATACTTTTGGAGTTAAAAGTCTGATATTAGTGTGTTGACAGGGTTGGTTTGTCTCTGATATCTCCCCTTGGAGTATGGACAGCAAGTGTTATGCTGTTTCTTCATACTGTCTTCCCTCTGTAGTCAAGTCTACATTTTCTCTTCTTATAAAGACACCAATAATACTAGGTTATGATTCATCCCATCCTAAGGACTTTATCTTTTCTTTTTAAAAACCCTATCTCCAAATATATAATGAAGTACTAAGGGTTAGGATTTTAATGTACAAGTGAGAACACAATTCAATCCTGAGTATACATTCTGTTTTCACTTTTAAAAAAAAAGTAAGTTTGGTGGGCATGATACTTTGCTTACTTTGTTCAATGTTGTAGTGTCCAAAGCACTTAGATTGATGTTTGGCATATAGTTAATAATACATACTCGCTCAATAAATTAGTCAAATTGGTTAGTAGCAATGCCTATAGGATTTGGTGACCAATGATACAAAAGATTGTTACTAATGATTTATTGGTTCCCTTTGGTAGGAGTATTCCCTAAAGTGGAATCTTTTTCCTTTTGGTGTCATGAAGTTAATGAAAATGAAGACAGAGTTTCAACAGCATACATTCACTCAAAGGCCATAGGATGAAGAAGTGGGAGTATAGTTGGCAAATCAGCTGGTCAGCCCCAAGAAGATGAGACCTCTCAGGAATAGTGTAAGAATAACAAGGGAGAGACCAATGCTAATGTGGGGAGAACTTGGCCGACCTTTTCTTGGAGAAAGTTACAATCTTCCAGGAACTCAAGTGCTACCTCTTTTTACCCCTTTCATGGTCTGGTGTTTCCTGTTCTGTTGGGTGGTTTTTGTTTTTTCAGCCTTCATGGGGGAGAAGAGAAACCAGATGAGTTCTAAGGCAAGTTGACCATATTATGGCTCCAGAGATTTTTTTTCTCAGATTACCAATATGTCTACATAAAGAACTGTCTAATAATCTGATCCAAAGGTTCAGACAGCCAAGGAGACACACATAATAAAAGTGAAAATGTCAAATAATTTCATCTCATTCTAATTACCTATTAGACATCTGCATGCTAAATCGAGTTGGTGTTCATAATAAAATGTGTCTCTGAATACCTGAAAAGTAACCTAGATAACAGATACCATTATAACCTACACATCAGATAATTCTCTCTCTCTCTCTCTCTCTCTCTCTCTCTCTCTCTCTCTCTCTCTCTCTCTCTCACACACACACACACACACACACACACATTTTGAAATAGAGTCTCACTGTATAGTACTGCTTGGCCTAGAATGCTATGTAGACCACATTGGGCTTAAACTTACAGTAATTCTTCTGCCTCTGAGTTCATATTTTCTCAAGGACTCAGGATTTCTCCAGTAGTGGAAAGCAGTCACAAAATACACTTTGCTGTTGGTTCTTCTGCTTAGATTTTTTAAACAGGGGCTCTTTTGACTCTCAGATGAAAGCAACCCACCCCCAAGGTGATGGCAAAGTCACTCTGCATTTCAGGAGAAAAAGTCTGTGGAGGAAACAGTCTACTTGGAGAGCTGCTTATAGAATCTTTAATCATCAAGTGGCCAATGAGCCCTTTACCACATAGACCAAGAGTTTAAGGGAGGAGTCTGGGCTACAAGTGAAATGTTTGATATTGTCTCATCCATTGGGAATGAAGGAGGTTGCCCAGGAAAGGTGTGTTACCTTTTAGAATTTTAGAATGTCACAGAAGGAAAAAAGTGACAGCAAAAGGTATTAACCTTTTAATACCTTTTGGTGGAGGGATGCATTGGTTAAGATAAAGGGTAGGCAGAATGAGGACTAGCTGAGTGAGAGATACAGAAGGGATACAGAAGTGTGAAGAGTGAGATGGTTGGATAGGATGTAAATTTGGGGGTATCCTAAAGGACACATACTTAGGAGGTGACTGAGGATGAGGAGAGGTCCTGTGGCCCAGACTGTGAGAGGGTACAAAAGAGAAATGCACAAAGTAACGACAGTGATGTGGATTCAGAAAAGAAAAAAAATATTTGGTCTGGTCATTATAATTTGCTTTCTTCTTTGCAGAAGCTATGCAATTAAAACAAAACAACCAGAACAAAGAACAGAGGAAAACAACCAAACCACCCAAGACATGGCTGTTTTGAATTATTAAGGCTAGGCAATCTCCAACTTGTGAGGTGACTTTGAGTATCCTTAGCCTGTAGAACTCTGTGTCTTCCTTTGTGAATATTAAGCAGGTAGATCAAATGATCTCTGGCACCTAACACTTCTGCGACTCTAAAGCACTTGTTATTTTCTAATTCAAATCCCAGATATTCTCTTCTAATGCTCAGGATCCTGTTTAGAACCCCAGATCATACTAAACAAGTTGTAAGTTCAGGTCAGGCTAGCCCTATGTATTTGTTTTCTGAGTTGAAGTCTGCAGATCTTTAAGGGAGAAATAACATGTATCTTTCTGGAAATCACAAGTGACCTAATTTCTCTAGAATGAAACGTGACCACATTGTTTATATTTTGTTTGTTACCAGGCAATCGAGATGAAGACTCACTCCTAGGATGTCGTGTCAGTTGTCCTTTGTACCTTTAGTGCATCGGCAGAGGAAAGAGGGTAAAAGCTGTTTCGGGGAGCAGAGGCGGCTAGAAGGAAGGTAAACAGTAAAGACAGAGAAGCAAGATGGCAGTGGTGGAAGAGAGAAGCCCCTGGTATAGAGGAGCATCAGAAAGCCTTTTCTGCCTATGAAGCACAGAAGACAGTAGTGGCATCCAGCTGATGATGTCCAGGCCCAGCAACGACACACCACACGGCACTTGCCTCCTTCCAAATGGTGAGCTTCACAATGTGTTTCTATGATCTGGATATTTTACCCCCAGCAGAATTATACCCTAAGCATTTCTTGGCAGGAACTGCCTTAATGCAAGGTCTATTAGCCCTTCGGAGGAGTGATTCACACACTCGATGGCTATGTGCCTTTCTCTGGAAGCTGAGAAGACTTAGAAAACATTTTAAAGGATGCATTCTTTATTTTACCTATGAAATGAGAGTTGACTTGAACTGTGCAAACTATTTGCTTCTTGTTTCTTCATTATCACATATTTAGTTTCCATCACAAGAGGCTCTTCACTGGATGACTCACCATCTGGTATGAACAGAGAACAAAGCTCGGTTAAAACGTTAGCAGTATTAATGCCATGATGTCCCTCAGTGGCCATCTTGGTTGTTTTTAATTTCTCTGCAGCATCCTCCTCACACACATAGAGATTTGTTGTATTTTTCCCCTTTGCCGCCTTCATTTTCTTCTAGTAAGATAAATCTGGGAACTCAGAAGGATGGAAGTTTGGCCCTAATTGGCAATCGTGAGGGATGTGTACACATACCAGATTTCAACATGCAACCAAACAATTCTCCACTGTGTGTCATGGCCTTCAGTGAAATATGGTCTTCTCAGAGACCCTCTGTTGGGACATTCTTTGGCTGATTCTTTGGTGAGTGTATTTTTGGAAAAAGAGCTGAGGAGGGACAACAATCTGTAAGAACAAAGAAATTAGAGACATGGGACTAATGCAGCCTTTGCAAGCCCAAAATAATCCAAAAAAGAGAACAAAACTTAGAGGTTCTAGACTTTACTTCAAGGCAGGGTTATCAGTTTTTGTTCATCTCACTATAATCTTGTGATTTTTCTACTCATTTATTACTACACCTAGTAAATCATTAATATCCAATGATATTGCCTGTCATTAACAATGATCATAAAAGAATTTCCATCTGTAAACAATTCTCAAAATGAAATATTTGGGGAATGATTCTTAGTACGGGCTGGCTCTTTGACAGTTACTGCAGAGGCCATGTGGACCCATCAGAGTGGAAATGATTAAAACCAGAAAAATTAAGTGATGTTACATGCTCATATGATTATGCAGGGTTCATGGATTGATATATAGGGACCTGACACTATAGCTAAGTTTCAAAAGTGATTGCTTACTATATTTATTCTAATAGTGTCAACACTACTATTCACAAAACTAAAAAGTCACTTCTGTTACTTTTCTCCCTGTTCTATCCTTTACTTGTGCCAATATTTTAAAAGATTCAGCAACAACTGGAACAATAATTAATCTGTTTCAATCTTTCTTGACCAAAAGAGACTATACCTCCTGTGTGTACAAATAAAATTACTGTGAATTACTAGTGAAGAAAGAACAAAATTATGTTTGGATTTCAAGACTCCAGTGGAAGTTTCTGAGGTGTTCAGCTCCTGATTAGAGACCTATGTATGATCTTCCAGACATGACCATAGGCAGCTGTGTAGTTTTTAACCAGCATGCCTTCAGGGAAAAACTGCCTTCTCCATGCAGACTTGGGGCTCACCTAATGCACTGCAGTTTCTGAAGTGGGTAACTGTCAATGATTCAGCCTCCTCCAACCCATCCTTTCATGTCACGTAGTCACATCCTCAGCCAGGAACTTTCTTGTCACCTGAAGCTCAGATTGGGATTTAGGCTTGGTTCTTACCCTGTAATCTAGGAAGGAACCTTAAAGCTAGATTTGCCTCTAACTTGAAACCAGTCTGTGTTTATTCCCAGCTCTTTCTTCTCCCACTCTCAGGCTCCTTTTCATCACTAGTGAAATAAACAAAACAAAATCCAAGCCTATGATGATCCATCTGTCTCTCAGAGTTATGAGCACATAACTCCCATTGGGAAGTTATTGGTTTTCCCGCTTTCAGCTTCCTCCCTGCCCATCCCACTAGGAGGTTTGACTTGTTTAGAGACTCCTGTGACACCAGCACCCAGTGCTCCTGAAACTGAACTCCCTATGGGTCGAGGGTGGCCCTTTGGTTAGAATGATCTTAGGTGAATCTTTTAAGTTTTCTGAGTTTCTGTTTTATCAAAAATCAGGACTCTATTACTTGTTCCACAAAGTTGGGACAATAGAACCCTATGCTTGTGAAGCATATTCTACCCAGCAGGCCAAGACTCAGTTCTTGCAACTAAGCTGTTATACAGATACAAAACAAGATACATAGGTATGTGGCCACTTCTCTTGTGCTGTCTAAGCAGATATCAAGCATGTTTTATGGTAAAGGACTTTAAATGTAAATGTTGACCAAAGCAGTTAATGACTTATTAACTCTGACTACTTCCTTTGCATGCCAAACCCATTCTGATTTAATAACAGGTATTAAAAACATAGAAAATGAAAGTCTGTACAAATGTAGTAGTTTACTTTGCTTAGATGGGGTGAGTGTGGCTGGTGTGTCCTACTCCAGCTTCCTCGGTGCTCAGATGCCAGGCTCCTCCCTGAGGAAGCAGGTATTTTTCTCAGCCAGTTCTTTTACACCTTTTATATTACAAAGAAAAAAGCTGTGTTATTATTTATCCCAGAAGGTAATCTTATAAAAAAATCTTAAAAGAGTCACAAATCTAAACTTTTATATATGAAAACAATCAGTCATTTTTTACTTTAAATCCTTAGGTTACATGCTCATTCATCAACAGTTTTTTTTATTAAATCATATCAGAACTCTGAGGGCAGAAATGGGTACAAGGAATTATTCATCACCTTTGATCGCCAATCCATCTTATCAAGAAAGGTACATCAGCTAGTAATGACTGGACTGCTTTTGCTTTTGTTCCCTGACCTCAAAAAATTCCTTGCTCAACTATCAAAAGTGTGCCTTTCTAAAGTTTAAATTGTTCCTCAAGGTTTTCTATATCAAAGCCATTAACAAAAACACCTTAACCTAGCTTTACTGACAGTATGCTTGTCTAAATTCTTTCTAAGGATGGTGGTTGAATCTGCTTTATCTACTCCAACAGCAAGGCTTGGAAAAAGTCGATCACTATTATTTTAAGTACCAGTAACACTGCCCAATGAAGGGCTAGAAACCCCGTGAGAGGTTTCATACAACCCAGTAGATTACAAAGGACATGGTGACCATGGGACAATAAGCAAAGCTATGCTCAATAACAGCATGGGGTCCTCAGGACAGGTAGTCCTCAGGGCTTTGCCTCTCCTAGGCTCACTTGCATTCGTTTTGCTGAAATGCATGAAAAAAAAAACAACATTAAAGAAATGCAGTGACAACTACATTGAGTTCCATTTCATCCCAATCACAATGGCTGTCATCAAAACAAATGGTGGTGAGAATGTGGAGTGGGGGAATCCTTATAAACTGTTCCTACGGATTGGTGCAGCTACGATGAGATCTGTATGGAAGTTCTTTTAAAAAATGAAAAAGAACTACTGTATGCGCTAAATACCCAAGTCTTTGATTATGATTACCCAAAGCAGTCAATCAAAGGCTGCACAGTATAGAGCTACCTGCACATCGTGCGTATCACGGGACTATCCACAACCAAGTCATAAAAGCAGTGTAAGTAGCCATTGGTATATAAATGGGTAAAGAAAATGTGGTACATATAAAGAAACCTTTTATCATTGAAAATCATGGCCCCAAACTAATACTTATGTACTTGGTGGGGACACCCTCCCCAGCTTCCCTCACCCTCCACCTTGTTAGCCTCCAGAGCAAGAGCAGAAGCCAAAACCAGAGAAATTCTTGGAAGGAGAAAGAGCAAAACAGACATAACACACACCCTTCTCAGTGTGCGTGTGTGTGTTTTCTGGTGAGCTTGTGTTGTGGCATGTGTCTGTGTGTTATAGTGTGTATGTGTAAGTGTGGGTATTTGTATGTGTGAGTTCTGGTGTGTTAGTGTTGTGATATGTGTCTGTGTGTTGTAGTGTATATGCAGAAACCAGAGGTTGACAATAGGCATCTTGCTTTTTTGAGACAGTCTCTCTCTGAATCTGGAGCTCCAAGGTTGATATTGAATAGATTGGCTGGCCAGTGATCTCCAGGCTTCTGTCTGTCTCAGCATTTCCAATGCTGGGATTACAAACATGCATAACCGAGCATATTGGCTTTTTAATGTGGTTTCGGGTATGGAAACCAGTCCTCATGTCTGCCTAGATTGTGCTTTACTGACTCAGTTATCTCCGCAGTGCCTATGTGCACAGTTCATCTTGCGCTAGCTGCCAGCTGACTATTTCATTTGTTGGTTGCAGGGCAAAATGAAAATGAAGGACACCCAGTTTAGGACACTGAGGATAGAGCACAGTGTCATCCCAAGCCCACAGCCTCTGTGACTAGCACAGACCACACGCCCATGAAGACGGTACCGCTGCCAAATCTGGGGCAACAGAAGATTATGAAATTGTTTCTGTTGCTGCTATGAAGCCAACTTGGTTTATTCTTTCCACAGTAAAGCCATGGTGACAGGGATGAGCCATATTTATTTACTGCTGGCCATAAGCAACACTCTACTCCTAGAAGCCTGGAGTCTAGAAATACAAGGTGTTAGAGGTAGCCCCACACTCACTTCTGGTGGGGGAATTAGAAAGAGGCTGGCTTAGAACAATTTTGAAACAGTCAAACTCTTTTCACAGTTGTGGGTCAGAAGGTCACTCAGTAGAAAAAAATTACATAGTAGTCATCTAAGTACCTGTCTGAGTCTTTCCCATATGCTGATGCTACACATTCCTGGGTTATTTTCTTAAGTTTAATAATGACTATTGGATACTACTCATGTTACTTATGGGTATTGGGTGAGAGATGTTAGGGATGAGAAAGCTGCTTGCTATTTTTATCCATTGTACATCCTGTAGGGGAAAAATAGAGATTATCATTATTCCCCCTGCATGTCCTGTGTAGCCTATACAGTCTTTTTTTT
>JAQHUG010000119.1:4941100-4956372 GCA_028555095.1 Dicrostonyx torquatus
TTGTTTGCTTCCGACTTCCAGGAAAATCTTTATATGTTTTTCTTTGGGTTCACCTTGCTATTTGGCTTCTGCAGGCTTGAACAAAGGTTCAGTTCAGAATTCAGGATCATGGACACTGGGGATGCACTGGCAGAGATATAGAGAGAGGTGGGGGGGCGTTTCAGAGGGAAGCTGCTAGACTCTAGCACTTAGAGTCAATGGAAAGAGAAAAGTGGTTAGGGAAAGGGGAGGGGAAAGGGTATAAAAGAGATTCAGAGATATGACAGGGGCCGGGGAGGAGAGAAAGAGAGATCCCATGGAGAAGTGAATGCTGATGGATCCAGTGGTTTGATTCTGGTTCAGGAAGCTCAGAGACGGGCTGAGATCCTGTGCAAGTCCTTCTCCATCACAGAGAAAGAGGAAGCCTGGAAGCCACCAAGCGAACGGCTCAGTGCAGGCTCCTATTCCTGCTGCTTCTTAATGCTGGCTCTCTTTGGGCCCTCTCCCTTTTATGGCTCATGAGTCTTCTGTGTAAGGGAGGAGTGCAGCATGGTGCACAGAACTGAGCAGGTTACCATGGGCTGAAGGGCGAGGAATACAGCCTGAGGGGAACGCAGGAAGCAGGAAGGTGGAAAGGGAGACTGAGGGGACTCATGGGGGCAAGCACCTATGGTCATTTTTTTGTACTCTTTTATATTGTTCTATATCTATAACTCAGTAATAGTTTTAATGATATACTTATATGTTATGAAGTTTTAATGATATACTTATATACTATGATACTTACACTTTTCAGAATGTGTGAGTTAGTAAAGTAAGTTTTAATATATTGACAAAGTGCTATCTTTGCCACCACTCTGAATAAAGAACATTTGACCCTCATCAGGAGCTCCCACACCCATTACTAGTTGGTCACTGTTCTCACCAAATCTAGAGACCACACTTCTGTTCTCGGTCCCTATGGATGTGCCCATTCTGGACATTTTGTGTTGTAATCGGGGGAGCAGGCTGCTGTGTCCCACCGCAGCCCAACTCCCAGCCCCCAGCCGCCGGCCTGCTCAGCCATCGGTTGCTTGTACCCGAAATGACCACATGAAAATTGTATTATTTAAATTACTGCCTGGCCATTAGTTCTAGCCTCTTCTTGGCTAGCCCTCACATCATAAACTAACCCATTCCTAATAATCTGTGTGTCACCACGAGGTGGTGGCTTACTGGAAAGTCTAACCTGCATCCATCTCCGGCGGGAGCATCATGGCGTCTCACACACTTTTTTTCTTCCCCAACTCTGTTCTGTCTACTCCGCCCACCTAAGGGCTGTGTCCTATCTTACACGCCAAGGCAGCTTCTTTATTAGCCAATGAAAACAACAGAATACAGAAGAACCCTCCTACACCAATTTTGTATAAGTAGAAACAGTAACGTGTGAGCTCTGGTGAATGGTTTCCGCTTTCCTTACTGTGTGGGCTCAGAGTCAAGTCAAATCACAACCTCACTACAGAACTTTCCTAGGGAATCTGCCAGACAGGCCAAATGTGCTGATTCTTCAGATGGAGAATCTTTGGGCACTCCAGAATTGTTCTGGTTCCTCTGTGGATGCTCGGCTACTGATCTTACAGCATCCTTGGTTTCAAAATTGTAGAATTTTGAGGTGGTTATGGGGATTTGAAGAGAGGGTGAGAACAGTACTAATTCAAGTGTCACAAACTCAAACACCTTATACTTGGAAACAAAGTAAAACCTTAAAGACTTTGGTCAACTTCCACAGATCTGGAGAGGTCAATTTCAGCATTTTTCTTTGCTATATTCATTTCTTCTGTGGAGAGGCAAAAATTTGGTGTTTCCTACACTATCATCTGGAAGGTTGTTCTTTGCTGATATTTCAAAGCTCCTTGTCACCCACTCCCCCGATTATAGAAGAAAACTTAAAAAGAATATAAACATTTACAGAAATGAAATAAAATCTGTCACATAAAAGTTTATTACTACCAGGTGGTAGTGACATGTTCCTTCCCCGACACTTGGAGTCAAGGGCAGGGGATTCTGTGAGGTCAAGGCCAGTCCGGTCTACAGAGCAAGTTCCAGGACAGCCAGAGCTGTTAACACAGAGAAACCCTGTCTCAAAAAAAATGCACAAAAAAATTTGTCACTGCTTGAAATATCATTTTGCTGTTCTGTGTCTTTTCCATAGCATTTGCTGATGTTTTCTGACGATAGTAGCCACACAGAGTGAGGATTATCAAGCAAGCTTGCTGAGGAGTATTGCGTCAATGTCTAGGAACAAGGTGGATTTAGGACAAAAATGACTCCAAGTTAGAAAATGTAGAATAATGTAAGAATAAAAGTTGAGACAGCTTATAATTTTATTCTCTAGGAAAAATACTTGTGATATAACACCAAGGCATTTTCTTTTACACTGTCCTAAAAATTCTTCCGTATATTACACAGCCTATACTTAGCTATACATATGCATATTTTATACATATATGAGTATTTTTTAATTAAATATTTGTCATATGATTATGTTTTTCTTAACATATAAACACTATTTTTCATGTATGAGTATTTTTAATTAAATATTTGTCATATGATTATGTTTTTCCTAACATATAAACAACTATTTTTCATGTTTATAATACTTGGAAGTAAAATATTCCACTAATTATATATATAATTTTTAAATTTCATATAATACATAATATTATATATAATACAATAATTTGAATTTCAAAAAGTGAGTATGCTGGTGTGGCCATCATGTCAATCAAAGTCAGGATGATGAGGAAGACAATGATGATAGGACAATAGTCTGCTTTGCTTTGTATCCCAAGTGCACATCAAACACCCCGATCTCAGTCCGTGCTCTGATTACAGTTAGGCACCACCTTGCCTATCATCATAGATGAAGTAACCAGAAGGAATTTGATAAATAATTGTTATATGTCTAATACTGGAGACATTCTTATGAAAACTAGATTACTAAAATCAGATTCTTCTGAGATTTTCAGTTCTCTTGTTTTCTGTTCTGGAGATATGGTCTACAGTACAATGTTTAAGTTTTCTGTAGCTCAAGTTCCTCATTCCTAAAATTAAAAACATCGGTCTGTACTTCCCAGGACTGTGGCAAGTATAGATGAGCTGAACAGGTAGCAGAACGCCTGGAACAGAGTGAAAACCTAGCACATTTCAATTCCTTTGCCGTTGCCTCCTACACGGTACAGACACTTTTCTCAAGGGTTAGTCAAAGATGAGGAAAGAGAACAAGGGCTCAAATAAATAAATAAATGCATGGTTAAATAGAGTGATGTGGGGTGGAAAAGAAAAACACAGCTTAGCTTTTTCTGCTGTATTTTCATTTCTTATGAAAAACTACTAACATGTCGGTCATATATGCAACATGTAGTATATCTAAACTAATATTATATGTCACGATCCATGAAGCTGTGTTCAATTTTATAAATTTGATATTTGTTCTTAAGAGACAAATATTATGTTCTATTTGACTTGGGATAAACATGGAAATTATTTTGCTTCTGTATTGTATTATTCTGTTTTCTGGGACTATAACACAATACCTGAAGAAGGGTCCCTGTCATTTGAAAGGCTCCATTTAGCTCATAGTTTTGGAGGCTGGAAGTTTAATATTAGGTAGACACATCTGTTTGGGCTTTGATGAGGGTTTTCTTGGCTACGATAAGTGTCTGAAGGTGGAAAGGGACCAGCTATGTGGAAGAGTGTAAGCACACAGAGTGTCCTTGCTTTCTCTCTTGAGTCTTTATAGGACCATAGTAATCTCTTTGGAAGGGCATGCCCAGGGATCTAATTGATTTCAAGAAGTTCCCCCTCTTCAAGGTCCCACTATCTCCCATCACTGTCCGACTGGGAACTAAGTTTCTAGCTCATGACTCCTGACTTTTCTTTCTGTGTAAGAATTTAGAAGTTAAGCCTGATGTAATTCAAGAAGGGCAGAAAGACAGTGCACCTTAAAAGAACAAAGGGGTGAGAATCTATGGAGACAAGAGTAAGAAAAGGGTAAGGGGTAGAAAGATGGTGAGAAAAATTAAGATAAATGTGGGTAATGCCATGAAGGGACCATCACAAGGGGGACGCTGAATGAGTAAGAGCAAAGAGTGAGATAGGATGGAAAAGCATGGAGCAGGAGCAGTAGAAGAGACCCTGACCATGAAGAGCAGAGAGGATGTAACAACGCTGGGCTGCGAAGGGTAGTTTAGGGTATCAGAGAGCGTGGAGTCTGTAAGCGAATGGAAACTGAGGTAGTTAACTGGCTGGCAGATGAAATGGGCCTTCGACTCCTGGACAGCATTAAGGGAAGTTATGAGTTTCCTTGTCCGTTTATTAAAGTGCGGCGGAGAGCTATCAAAGGAGGCAGTTGAAGATACCTGGTTTTGACTACTGTTGAGGTTCCTCCAGGATCTCTGTTTTACCCAAGGATGCAAATGGTTTCCTCCTGTGTTCCGTAACATAGATCTATCTTTAACTCTTCTGTGCAGCCAGTACTTGTGGGAAGGAATATCTTGTGGGGAAATTGTATACAATCTATAGATTGACATATAACACCTGAGGATAATTTGCACACATGCACTCACACTCTTGCACACGCACACACCTGAGAAGGGAAACAGTATGAGAACTAGGAAATAACTTCTGGTTTTGTTTGTTTGCTTGCTTTTTTTGAGACAGGGTTTCTCTCTGTAGTCCTGGGTGTGCTGGAACTCACTCTGTAGACCAGGCTGGCCTCAAACTCACAAGATCTTCCTGCCTCTGCCTCTAGAATGCAGTGATTAAAGGCGTGCACCACCAAATAACTTCTTAAACTCCATCCTTGGAGTCTGTGTCTTCGTCTCAATTTTTCACAAAATAATTATGAGAAACTCAATGAGGTTTCTAATTGATTTGTAATCCGTCTTAACTACTCCAGGAAGACTGTGTGTTACTAATGCCATTTACTATGTTGATTAACACTTGTGCGCTCCTGCCAGTAGAATAATAGGAAAATAGAATCCTTTTCCCCTCCTGAAATTTGAGTCTCTTTTTTTATGCAATGGAGTTTGGAGTCTAGGAAAAGGCTGTAGTGGCAAAGGGGGAATATATTCAACAAAGGGTGGCCTCATTACCCCAGTATTCTGATGAAGTCTGAGTAAAAGCATCTCTGATCTGGAAAAAAAATAGTAAATTGTGTCTTCCACTTTGCAGCCCCCAGGGCCTTGTGTTTGGATGAGGGGTCCACACTTAGAACACATGGGACCAGATCCCAGATCCATGTGGTGACTCCGACCAGGAGCAGAAAATGGAAATGTTGAAGTGACAGCAGCCATGACCACTCCCTGCTGGGCTGCACTCAGGTAAGGCACGCTTCCTTAAATTGTAATATCTGCGGCGAAGTTCCCTGTATTTTCTCGTTCATGAGGAGAGAGTGGAGTCCATGTGTGCTCACAGATCTATTTGTTTATCTTCTCCGTTTTGTTCCCTGCGGTTTCCAGTGCTCCCAGCAATAACTGCACTGGTTGTGGCTGCCGTGGGTGTTCATTTAAATGAGGGTAAGCATTTTGCAAAGAGCGTGGCACACAGGGATACTCTCCTGTGGAGAGTACTGCAGGCGCGGAGGTGGTGTGACTTTTGTGTTCTCCGCAGGCCTCCTCCCTCCCGGGCTTCAGCTGAGCAGTGTGACCTGACTGTAACAGATTTGTTTTCTGTGGCATTTGGTACTGGTTGCTGGCTCACCGTTTCTATGGGGGAAGTGTCACGCTGAAGTCTGTAGGGGTAGCCTACTGTGCCCCTCTTTGACATTATTACTCATTTCTTGAGTGGAGAATGTCATCTAGTGTCAACTTCCCCCAATTTTCAATGTATTGGAGCTGGCCGTATCTTTTGTCACTCAAGCAGAAAGTACAGACTTCACAGACTACAGGACTGGGCAGGGGTGGGGGTGGGGACACATGCTCAGGAGGTTGGGCTTCCTTTTCCCTTTCTTTTCAGTATTTCTGTCTTAATGTGAGTCCCTCAACCTGCCCGATGCCTTAAACAGCATGATAGACTTGTTTTGTCCCGGCTTCATGGTGAGAAACCTCTTATTTTAAATGTTTGAGTATCTTGCAGGGCCTTTGGGTCCTGAAAGAATGCATCAAACATCGAGACCTGTTGCTTTCAGTTTCTGCCTGTTACCCCGTGACACCAAGGCACAGGGTAAAACTTCTCAGTTTTGTTTTTATGTGTCTCAAAGTCTCCGTGTCTTTCTCCTGGCATTTTCATGCATGAGAACATTTTCTATCTGCCTTTTATTTGATCTCATATGTTAGCTCAGTGATTTGGTTAGATTGGGAGGGACTTTGGATGAACTATCCATTTCCTTTCTGCATGTGGTGGCAAGCCTCAGTCACAGACACAGGTTCCCTACGGTGGGGTGAGGTCAGGCAGCAAATGTCCTTTTGGCTTGGAGCTGTGAGGTCACAATGAACTGGAACAAGGATGTTGGCAGTTTTTTTTTTCCTCTCTTCTTTCTTTTCTTCCACTAGTCATTTACTACACATATGCACTATTGAGTGTGTGCATGTGTGAACACTATGTGTGGCGTGCTGTAGGCTAAGTCCTTCACAGGCCTGCAAACACCATTTTTCCTTTCGTTGTGTGGCATGCCCCGGGCCTAGAGCACTGCAGAATACATTTTGGGACAGACTGTCTAGGATAAAGACTTCATTCATGATTTGGAAAATAAAAAATCTGGAAAGAGGTTTTGCTCTGACTTTCTGTAGTCTACTCAGAAGCTTGTCTAGACTGCGTAGCTTATTTAGATGCTGCCTGGGATAGATAGGCCTGCTCAACAGGGCATGCTCGAAAGCCAGTGAAGGCCAATAGAGCTTATGCCTGTTTCTACTCTGTGACCCATTGCCTCCGTCTTCCTGGTGTCTGAGAACAGATCTGAGAGGCAGAGTTGCATGGTGCCGAAGACCAACAGCCTCAGTCCCTCTTGGTGCTGAGTGAGAGGAGTGTGCACGTTATGTCCATGTCATGTCTTCCTCCAAGTTTTGCTCACTTGTTTTCGTCTCAGTGAAGCTTATTCTAACGACACTATTCAAAGTTGAAAACTGCACCCTTCTAACTTCCAATCCCCCAACTCTGTTCCTCCATAGGCCTTACCCTTTGCATATATTCACTGCTTGTGTATGTGGTTTTTATTTCCCTGATCCCTTTGGGTTATAAATTCCACAAAGGCAAGGACTTTAAAAATATTTTAATTGCTGCATCCTAAATGCCAATCAATGATCCGGCACAGAATAGATGTTTGATAAGTAACTGTGGTTGAACAAACATGTGTGCCCGTAACGATACTCACTTTACAGTTAAGGTCAAGGCACTCTGTTGCTCTGAAATAGCTTAGGGTGACAGCCTTTAGGGATTTCAGTCTGAGCCAAGCTCTAGGATTACCATCACTACCCTCATCACCTCATTCTGCTCGGGGGTTTTCAAGGGATGTTCCCTACATACTTACAAAAAAATTCCCATTCTCGTCAGGAGGCAGGATCGATGCCTGGTGAACCCTTAGATGGCAGGGCTGGGTTCATGAGACACAGAGACCTCCGTCTTCCTCACGATAAGCAGATTTAGACGGGCGTAGGCAGGTGTCATCTCCATCCTTTTCATTCCCAGAACATCACCTACGCCTTCAGGGCTGTGCACAGGTACAGTTCCAGGTACCCGGGTGATGGGGATGACTTGATTGTTCTGACCACTCGGTTTTGTCACCTATCCTCTGTGTGCAAAGCCCTAAACAGGGATGTCTTTGGAATCCGAGTGATGAGCTTGGATCCCGCAATCTGTAGAAAGCACATCAATGTCCATTACACCATCCTCACAGGAGACATTAAGCCTAACGGTCTCTGGGCTGAAGTCTAGATTTAATATTCCTGTGTGCTGTGAGTCCCCTTGAGAAAAGTCAGCGGGCAATAAAGATCCCAGCTGGGAAACAGGAATCGCTGGTACCTGGCAGGGCTGGCATGTGGACAAGGCTCGGGACAGCTGACCAATGAGATTGAGTGGGTGTCTATTTGGTGTCTTTCATTTCCTCTTATCACCCTCCCATAGCCTTTAGGAGTCAGGCAGAGAGAGACTCTGCGGTCTGAATGACTCCTCAGCTAGTCTAAGTTGAAGTGGGGTGCAGGGGAGGAGACCATACAAATAGCACTTAGCACAGGATTAGAATAAGCCGAGGACAGGCAAGTGGAAAGCCTGGCTCAGAGTTGGCCATAGTGGCTCATGTCTGTAACTCCTAGCTGAGACTGGACGCTCAGAAGAAGTTTGGGGCCAGTCTGGACTGCATAATGAATTCCTCATCTGTCTGTGCTCAATAGGCAAAGCAACACAACAAACGAGGCCGGCTCAGTTGAGTCAAGGACCTTGGAAAGCCAACTCTCAACCTATCTCCAGCATCCCAGTGCTTCACATTGGCCCGCTTGCTTAGAGTCTCACTCCCTTCCCAGAGAGTGACAGTCTGACTGCCTGTGGCTTGGAGGCAGAATAGGGAAGATGGCAACAGTCTGCTACCTTCAGCATCCACTGAGGACTCTTTCCTCTTTGCTGGGTCAGCCTGCTACACCTGCATTGTAACTGCTGTTCCTTGAGGGCCAGAAACCTTTGTGCTATTTTTGCAAGGAACAAATGTTATGCCAAGGTGGGGAAAGAAGTGTGGAGAGGGTGAAGGGCTTTGGGGATCCCTAACTCCCCTGAAACAGTATTCACTGAGCCCTTATCTCAGATAGCCCCCTCACCGTCAATTCCAGAGACACTGGCACCTCCCATTCCCAAGAACTTCAGAGATTCTATGGTGTTAATTCTCCTCAGGTTTGCCCACTGTCCACATGAGATTTGGTTCTCTCAGATATCCATTTACTCACGAGTTGTTCATCTCTTTTTAGCATCTGCATTAAGTTGCTTTGGTCTTTTCTCCTCTCCTACCATTCTGGGGAGGGGGGGTTGTCTTTTGAACACAACCTTCTCTGTAGATACAGTTTTATGGAGTGAAGGAGAGGAACATAGGAAATTTGCCACCTCATCCTGGACCATTTAAGGAAGTCATATCTTTCTCTAGAACTGTCTTGATCTTTTTCCAGGAAACCCATCCACTGATTGGGGGCAGGCCGGTGGGACTCATTTCAATTAGTTATATGTCATATAAATCACTTTAAGTAATGCTTTGTCTCTCTAGGGAATGAGATTAGGTGTTCTCTGACCACTCTCGTTGCTCCCGTGTTTCTACTTTATATACTATCTATACATCTTGATAAGGAGGTCTTAATAAGAAGGTCTCTAGGATCATGTGATATTTGTGTTTTTCTGGCTGCTGCTTGCCTTGCTGGCAAAGCAGGTTTAAGGGTAGCTGGTTCCTTCATCTGAATTGCTTAGAACCTATTAGTCCCTGTTGGCTGACCTGGCTTAATTTTGGCTTTCATGGGCCACAATTCCTGGGGTCTCCACCAGTTACCCCACTTGTCCAGCAGCCTACCTCAGCCTCTGCACAATGTATTGCTAACGTGAAGTCAGTGGGTGGTCTGTTTGATGTCAATTCCTCCCTAATGCTCCAAGGGAAGTAAAGGTGGCTCTGAAAGCTGAACTGGAGACATGCTCTCCACACTGAGTTCTTAATTGTGTGCCCATCCACTACCAATAGGAGTATTCTGCAGAGAGCTCAGAAGGGACTAGGCAATAGGCAAGTTCTGCTGTCCCCAGTGTTAACTAACTATGAACCTGCTCCACTGTGGACCAAACCCTGGGATGCAGGAAACCAGGACCCCACATGGTTAACAGTCTTGCTCTCCTGTTGCCATGCTTTTTTTCTCCCTTTTAAAAAATGATAAAATGGATATTTCCTGGGCTGTATCTTCTGTTCATCTTGGAGCAGACAGCTTCATTGACTGTTTGCCCAGGCTCTGTGTTTCCATCTTTGGGAGCGAGGACCTTGATACAGGTTCGGAAAGACCCTCTCCCTGGATAGTATGACAATGCCTTTTCAATGTCTCTGTTTGTGTTTTGGAGGTTGGATATTAGATAATTTTTCCTCTTTGCATTTTTTTAAATAAAATATCTTGGTCCCTCCTTCCTTCAAAAAAAAAGTGACACAAGTTTGATGTATTCGGAGGGGGGGGCAAAAGAGAAAGGCAAGTAAAGTTTTCAAAATACTGTTTGCTCAGTCCTGATGTGATGATGTGAATGGAGTTTGAGAAGAATTAGAAAGTGTGAATGCCGTGAACCTGCTGGCACATGGACGGTGTGCTGGAGTAGGGATTCTATTTACAGAAGCTGAGACTTTAGGTTACAGAGTTCTAGGATTTGGGGCAGAAGGTAACCAAGAATTAGTCCTGTGAGGGAGGATCATTTAACAACCTCCATCAGTATCAGTATGAAGGACTTCAGGTCGTTTTTGTCCTTCACCCCCCCCCCATGAAACCCCTTCTTTTTGGCAAACACTACATGCCTAATTTCTGTATGTGATCCATTGAATTTAATTAGGGTTTCTTGCCCCTGTGTATTTGGGAGGTTGTTTCCTGGAACATGGGCAACCATAACAGCATCTACCCCACTGAGAAAACATTGTCTTTTCCTCCCCCTGCAACTAGGAACTGCCAATGCTAAGAACTGCGTCTGCACTGAGGATAAGGACAATGTCAGCTTGCCAAAAGGCATTCAAAACCGCTAATTATATACGTGTATACACACATATATATACATACATTATATACACATAGGTGTATATATAATATTTGTATATTTTAATAAAACATTTATAAGAATTGAAAGTACCAAAACATTAAGATACACTAATGTGGGTTTATTAAATTTTGAGTGATTTTTATCCCTTCTCCTGCCACCAGAAATCTATACATTTTCTTTAATTACATGTTATTGATCAGAAAAAAATACGATCAAAAGAGAAGATCAAAATGGTAAAGATATTAAAGAATTTATTATTAAAAAATAAAATTATTTCATTTTCACTGAAACAATGTTTCAAACAGCCAAGGCTACCATGGTACTGGCAGTCTGAGATGTGGGTGGGTGGAGTGCTAGTGTATCCGGTCTCGCAGCCCCCCATATGCACATCCTAATTATCCCATCAGGCTGCCTCTCCATCCCTGTTTCACCAGTGCATTTGAATGTGCATACATGTAAAAGTGTTATTTTGTAAGAGCCCAGATTAAAACAAAACATCATGACACTCTCATGACTGGTGCTAAAGATTAGGTGGAGATCAAAGCTTCACCTGTCTCTGCGTTCTGTCCACATTCTCCTAAGATGGAGAGTGGGTGCTAGCTCTGGGCTCCACTGGTCACACAGATGGCCCTGGTGAAACTGAATGGGTCACAAAAGGGATGGGTGTTGTGATAAGAGGCAAAGGTTAATGGGGTTTGGAGAGAGATAAGGGACACAACAGGACTAAAGTAATTAGAATGCATTGTACGCATGCATGGAGTTGTCAAAGTACAAGCCTCAATAAAAAGGAATAAAACTATAAGATTTTGTACGTGTTTTCACTTTTATGTGGAATCACTTATTAGTGATTTACCCTCCACGAGGAGGGTAAAATAAAAAAAAAATGAAAAACTAAGTAAGGCTCTTCTGTTCTTGCTAAAAAATAAAAGGTTTCTAAAATCTCAGCTGCAGAATTCTGTAATTCAATCCAGTAGCCAGCGTCTAGAGAAGTGGTTCTCAACCTGTGAGTAGCCACCCTGGAAGAAAACGACCCTGTTATAGGAGTCACCTAAGCCCATTGGAAAACACATACATTTACATTAAGATTCATAACAGTAGCAAAATTACAGTTATGAAGTAGCAACAAAAATAATGTAATGTTTGGGGGTCACCACAATATGAAAAACTGAATTAAAGGGCAGCAGCATTAGGAAGGGTGAGGACCACAGCTCTACCCTAGAAAATTGCTACTTCTGAGAGTGGCCACATGGCGGCGCAGTGACACCTCACAAAAGTGGCTCTCAGCCTCTTTAGACGCGAAAAGCTTAGGATCCTAAAGAAAGATCTTCAGGACTCCAGGGGGACCTCCAGAACGAGAGGAACCGGTCCCATGTGCTTCTGGCTTCCAAGAACAGGCACGGCCGTTTTAATATTTCTGTTAAAAATGTGGTTGGACTTCTCCCAGAAGTGGTACATGAAACTTTCCCTTCTGGTCTTTTGTATGAAAGAGACAGCCATACCGTTAATCTTCGTATCTACTTGGTTTTGTTCTGATTACAAACAATGGATTTCATGAAGAATCCACAAGTTCTCTGTGTGCTTCTGCACTCATTTCTTTGGCTTGAATCAGGTTCCCTTGAATTGGCTTGAATCGACTCTGCCTCACCTCTCCCCAACCTAAATTCTCTTTTCAGCCGAGTTACTGTGGTTGTAGTCCACGTATTATTCATCTCCTTGCAGCTTGGGTTCACCCTCATTTTCTGAATGTCATTGATGAACTTCACACCGCTGAACTGCAGGTGACTTTCTCAGTGTTTTTCTGTGTCTCCACCTTACTTTGCTGGCTATAACCTCTCCTGGCACCCTTCTTACTTAACATTTTTTTGACATTTATTGTTTCTTAACATCGTTTGGTGGGAGTGCGCCCACAGCAGGCGTGGAAAGTCAAAGGCCAGCTTTTAGGCGTCTATTCTTGTTTCGTTTATGACATTATAATTGAATTACATTTCTCCCTTTCCTTCCTCGAAACTCCCACATAATCCTCCCTGCTCTTCTTCAAATCCATGATGGCCTTTTTCCATTAACACATGCATGTATATGAATATACATATATATTGCTAAAAAATAACCTGTCCAGTTTGTATAATATTATATAATATACATATATTCCTAAAAATAACCTGTCCAGTTTGTATAATTTTATTTGCATGTTTTCAGGGTCGGCCATTAGCCGCTGGACAACCAGCTGGAGTGCGATTCCCCTGAGGAAGACTTCTTTTGCCTTCCTTCCACCATGTGGGCTCCAGGGATCAAACGCAGGTCATCAGACTTGGCTACAAGAGTTCTGGCCCCCTCATCCATCTCTAGCCATTCATCCCCAGCTCAGAGGAGTTTTTCTGTTTTCTCTGCTGGTATACCCCAGTTTCTTCCTATGCTTGCCCCAAAGGTTTTCTTTAGCTGTGCGCACTTCTCATGCAGAATCCCAACACTGATATTGTTTGGAGACACTTGGTGCATGCAGGAGGCCAAGAAGGAAGTTTTAATTTACGTCAGATTTGAGATCTCTATGGAATATGCGAAACTAAAGATTACACATAAGGTCAAGGTTAACGTGTATTATTTATTGATCACCACTGCCATCCCCATTTAGTTGACCAAACCAGAGACAGGGGAGCCAGGCAAAACCTAATTGTCTAAACTTTCTGCATCAGGCCAGTCAGGAGAGTTCATTAATTTGGGCCCCCAATGATTCTGAATCTGTCATTGGAGCCATCGCCATCCGCAGGATTCTTTCGGGTCTTTCCTTTCTGGCTTAGAACACTGTTTTCTCCAGTTCCGTTCCCCTGACTTGAGGTTTTAGGCATATTTTCTGCACAATAGAGAAAATACTTCCTCTAAAGCAAACCGATTTGAATCCTTTAACGTCTTTACTCAAACACTCTCATTCCAGATTAGAGTGCTATGTTTGTAGTTTCATTTCCCAAATGCCAGTTGCTTTGTTTATGTCTTCTCGTCACTTCTTGCCTCATTTCTCACCAACTCGTCTTGTTTTACACCATGTCTAATGACACTCAGATGTTTGTTGCTCCTCGCGCCTTTCCCACCGTTTTCGTCTCTGGTTTTGCTTATTTTGTGCCCTTTGTCTCAAATTCTCTTCCAAGTGTTCTTTGTCTTGAAGTCTTTTAGCTCATCTCTCAATATTCTCCTTCATGGCATCTAAGTTTTCCCTCCATTTGTTCTGACTGCTCTCTTATGACCCTTCCACAGAACCGCGCTGATATCTGTCCTGTGGGGCTTCCTGTATGCTAATAGAGTGAGTTGCCTCTGTGTATCTTGTCTAATAGGCAAGTCTTCCTTCAAAGGAGGGTTCATAACTATTCATTTCTTTTATACACCCCTGTTTTGGCACAGGACATAGTGCATAATGGATGTTTAATAAAATTTTGTTATGTAGAATTTGACACGTTGTGGGCTCAAAGTCCTGCTGTGTGAAGTCTACTCTGGTCCTGAGACCAGGAAGCCAAAACTGGCTTCCTGAAAAAGAGGAGTTCAATAGATTTGGACTAGGAGGAAGACAGAGTGTAACCGGAAAACATTTGAATGAGCAAAGTGAGAAGACTCGCGTGGAAGACAGAGAAACAACAGAGCTAAGCAATCTTCAGGTTTCCAGGCAGATTGGTGGAGCTTTTGAGAGGGGGTGGTGGACATGGGGCCCGTCCCTGGGCAGAGGGAAGCTGTAGAGATCCTGGAATAGCGAGATGGCATTTCCAGAGTGCAGGAAGAGCAGCACAGCATGGGGAACTAGGAGAGCTGAAGTAGGAAGTGGGAGGGACCAGCGAGGTCAGGGATGCTTAGTGCAGGCATCAAGTGAGACAGTCTCAGACCAGCATGGAACTGTGGGAGGAAGGAAGAAAGAGTGACTCTTACTTACTTGCTTCTCAAACACACAAGATCTATTTAAAATAATTAAATAAAATTTCAAAACTGGAGAGAGGTTAAAAGCACTGGCTGCTCTTCCAGAGTACCTGGATTCAGAATCCAATATTCACATGGTGGTTCACAGCCAACTGTAACTCCAGTTCTAGGGAATCCGATGCCCTGTTCTGACCTCCCCTGGCACCAGGCATATACCTGGTGCATAGACATACAAGCAGGCAAAGCACCAGAACACATAACCAAATTTTAAAAAATGTCTAATCATTAAACACATGTGGTAAAAAGTACCTAGAATGTATGAAAGCTTCCATAGGACAGAAAGACGAAACTTGAAGGTGGGGAGATAATTCAGTTGGTAAAATAGTTCAGTAAAAAGACATTCAGTTCGTACCTTAAGGACTGCTGTGAAAAGCTGGGTATAGAGGCATCCATTCCCATAAGATCCCAAAGCTGAGAAGACAGGGGCAGGAGCATTTCTGGGTTTGCTGTCCAGGAAATCTAGTCAATTGGAGAACATCAGATGAAATGAGAGAACCTATATAGAATGAGAAGGTGAAGGTCTTGAAAAGACACCGTACATTCTCAAATTGACGGCTGTCCTCCATGTGCCTGAATTCACATGTGGATCTACACTTACACATGTGCACACACACACA
>JAQHUG010000119.1:4962547-4985680 GCA_028555095.1 Dicrostonyx torquatus
TACAGGTCGACATCCAATTGTGCCAGCACCATTTGTTAAAGTCTTGGGTCACTGACATCAATTTATGTTTTGCTCTTTAAAAAATCGATTCACAATCAACTGCTTTAGTCAGCATATTAAGTGATAATGCACGATATTATAATTTGTTCTGATTGTTTAGATTTCTCCACCCAGGTAGAAAAAGTAAATGAGGAGAAAAATCAAATTATAATCAGAAAATTGATAGAAAATATGACATTTGATTATGAGGAGGTTCTGTGGGCCCAAATAGATGATTGAATCTCTCTGTCATTTCTAAGAATAAACATACAGATTGGCAAGGCAGACGCCATGCTTGCTAGTGAAGAAAGTGTAAGGAAAACAGGACCCTGGGCTTCTCTTTTCTGACTCTAAAGAATGTATTTCCCTTCCAATCCATAGGTTCCACTTTGAGAGAGAATCAGCCCCAGGGGTTACATTCTTCATATTTCATAGTTGAGTCTTGCTATTTGGCCTGACTCAGCATGGAGATCCACAGAGCTCAGAAAATTACAGAAAATGATGCAGAACAGAACTGCAGTTGTGTTCAGGCCCTTGCTTTGCCCTGTTAGCACAGGGCTTCCCTGAAGATGTCAGATGGCTCCCGTTGGGATGTTATGAGTGCTAGTTACACATGCAGAGTTACACAAATTAAAAAACCTGCTATGCACCATTAACTTCTTCCTAATGAAGAAATTTTGTTGCTTCCTGGCTGTGCAGACTGTCTTGTGGGGGAAAAATGGTCATCAAAGCAATAACTGTAATTTAAAACATTTGTGCTTGTCTTTTGATATAGACTCCCTAGTTAAGTCATTGACATTTTCTGTCTGTCTGTCACAGAGTGTCCTGTCTTATGGGAGGAAAACGGACATCAAAGCAATAGCTGTGATCTAAAGCATTTGTGCTTGTCTTTTGCTATTCCTAGTATTCCTTAGTAAAGTCGCCGACATTTTCTGTCTGCCAGAGTGTCCCTCCCAACAAGTGGTTGTTTTCAGGCTTGCCCCTAGATTTCCCAGAGGGCAACTCCCTGTGACTTTGAGTAAATGCCAAAGTTTATTTCTGTATGTCACAATCTCTGTTTCAAGTCAGAGCAGCTTGATTGTATCCTTCATACTTAACGGAAAAACCTGCTTAGTGTTTTCACTTGATGGGGTAGTAAATGGGCAGATTTCATTGGCTTTATTTACAAAGGTTAATTTTAGGAGCTGTCATCCCCAGGATCCACCCATCCCCACTGTCCACCTGCTTTGAGACAGTCTCATTGACTTACAACTCACCAGTTAGTCTAGACTTGCTAAGCAGGGAGTGCCAAGGAGTCTCTCCCACTCTGCATGCCCCTCCGCAACTGTGTGATACTGCACTTGGCATTAGTACACAGGCTCTAGGAAGCAAACACATCCTTGCAAGGCAAGTGCCCAGGAGTTACTAATTTTTGAGTAGCTATTGCGTACCATGAGCATCATGGTCTGCATCTATTCCCTCCTCTCATTCTTAAAAAAAAAATCCAAAAAAGTGAAGTTCAACTAAGTTACAGTAATAAAGCATCAAGACCCTGCCAAAAGTTTCAGTTGTTGAGCAAGGCAAATGTTTATCATCTACCAAAACTCTACTGTTGGTCATCAAGTGTTCTTCATCTCATAAAGTCAAACCTCAATTGTACCGAAGCCTCAGTTTTTAAAGCTGGCTGGCTAGTGTTGACATAAAGGGACCAATGCCATTAAAAATAAAAAGTTATTGTTTCTCATCGTTTTCCTGGAAGTGAGGGGCTTGACTCACTGCAAGGACCATATGCCACCCAAGTCAGTCAACCAGCAGAACTAGAAGCAACAGGAAAACAGACCCGAGGTTTTCATTGTACTTTCTGAGGATTCAGTACAGTAGGTCAAAGTCAACAGATCAGTTCTGACTAGCTTGGATAGGGGTTAGTCTCGGGCCTGGTAGTCTCTAGTTGCTTGTTTTGTACCCCTGGTGATTTCATGAGAGGAGGATACTGGCTCTGTATGTGAGAGTTAGCCATGGGAGGTGGCCAGACATGGATCCAGGATTAGCTGCTTTGGAATGTCGTTTCTGTGGTGCACTTTTCAAGGCTGGTCTCCAGAAGAGGTATAAACAACTTCGGCTGTTAATTTGGCACTGTGATTGATTAATGGAAGCTCCATGGACAAATATAGAATCTATGAAAACCCAGAACACATTTCAACACCTGGCCCCTGAGTTTAGCATAGCTGAGCAGAAGAGAGAGCGAGGCTCCCTCTGGGGACTTTACAAGTGTCAAATCTGTCTGTCTATAACCATGGCCAGGGTGCTCACAAGACCTAGATGATTCCACTTCTGATGTTTGCTAAACGGACACATCATCAAACTGCCTTCTACGTATTTATGATCATGGCCATAGACTAGTGTTGTCTCAGCCCTGGTCAGAGGAGCTCCGTTTTACAGTGGGTTGAGGTAAATGAAGACACTGTTAACCGGCCAAAGTGTTAAGAACAAGTGACTGTTAAGTGTTCAGTCTGAAATGTGACATCTATCACACTGCCCAAGGTTTCAAGAATGAAACACTACAGAAGAGAATGTGAAAAGATTGTAAGGCTCAGAGGACAGGAGACGTATTGTGAACTACTGTCTTCTGGGTATGTCATGGCCATTGTGATTATGAACGCTCATGGCTGTAGCTACCGCACAGAACTTGCACAAAAATTAATTCATAAAAATAAGATGGGGCTAATTGGGGTTTAAAAAAAGAGGGGTCATTAGGAGTGGGAGATTGATAAGAGGGTAATGAGTGAGATATAAGATCACAATACATTTTATACACATATAAAAACTGTAACAATGTTATAAAATTTAGAGCCGAGCACTCCATAATGACCACTTGTGATTTCTGTGCTAATTTCTATCTATTGCAAAAGGAAGCCTCTCTGGTGAGTTGATCTATGCACAGATCTTTACCTCTACCATATAAAGATATGAACTTAGAGGGCAGTTTGATACTATGTCCATTCAGCAAGAGATAGCAGTAGGTTACTTCCTGAGGTTTACAACCTATCTAGCTCTGGGTTCTCCATTCTAATAATGGTGCCAGGTATTAAAATTGAAAGTGGCACTGACTTTACAGTCCAATTAATATGGTATACTAAGACCAATCAGCCTGTATAAATGGCACCATTGTATGCTATGAGTATTATTTATAAATGAAGATTTTATTTTTTTAAAGATGGCTCAGCTAAGATTCTAGGAATCAGATGAATTCCAAAGTTTAACAATTAGGGCATTGGTATAATGTAAGGGAGAGTTCCTGACTTTATAGCTGTGTTATCATGCTTCAAGCATGAGAGCCTTGAAAGACTCAAATAGCCTAGAAAACCACTGCTCTCAAAGGTTTTGAATTTCTCTCTGAAAATAGAGATACAAAGAACATGCTTGTCAACTTCAGGTACTTTTTTGGTGAGACAGCTCAGTAAGAGCATGGTCTGGCGTCCCCAGGGTCACCATACCACATTGCTGCCAGTCTAGTTACCTCAGTAACACATCTGGAGACACATCTTCAAGACAACGGATGAGAACAGGCAAGGTGCAAGCCGACGCCGTGGTGCAGAAAGTCCCCACTGAGTACCATAGTGAGTTCCTGGAAACTGTGTCATACAGCAGACCAGTATGAGATCCTCACATTTTGACAGACAGACAATGCTATATGTCAAGTGCAGGCTATGCAGCTACCAAATACAACTTAACTCAAACATATGACCAGACGACTTTTGAAAGCAAAGATATATACACTACAAGCTCCATTACAATTTCAGAACAAAATATGCCAATTTCTAGATTTTCTATAAGAAATGCAAACACTGTGTTTACTTTGAATCTGAATAATATTTCAGTGTAGTATGAAGCCTAGCTCACAAATTGTATCATCACAGATTCATAACCATGACTTCAAACACATTCTGTTCCTTATGATTAACCATTCTGTTTGAAATTTTAGAATGCAAGTTTTTAATATTAACCAGATTTTTCAGGTCTCTTGGAGGACTATCTGAGGAAGTCTAACAGGTGTGTATGTTGGATGTGAGTGCGTGTGTATGCATATTGCATTTTATAATTTTCTTAGCATTAAATATACATTTTCAAAATCATTCAATAGAATCATTGTATGCAAGAAGTGTATGAGAAAGTGGTACATATGTATACAATAGGGACAAATATACCCGTCCAGGGTAGGGACAGCTCTCTCCAGCAAGAGCTGTCTCTAACAGGGAAATGGTAGATGTTGTCCATGGGCTTATAGTCAGTTCAAGAAAGATGAATAAGTACCTCTTTAGGCTTGGCAGTGGTATCCAACAGACTGATTTTTTCAATTACTTTTCACCAGTTCTCTTAATTTATATATTCACACATAAAACTATATTTGTTAATGACCCAGTGACTACATTTAAAGATATATAATCAAGAGAAACAAAAACAGATCTTCACAAAGATAGGTCAATGAATGTCCATATTAGCATTACTGATAAAACCCAAAATCAACTCAAATGCTCCTAAACTGATAAATGTGTGAATAAAATATTATATACATATGTGTATGTGTGCATGTATGTGTGTGTGTGTGTGTGTGTGTGTGTATCAAAATATCATCTGCCATAAAAGTGAGTTAGGTACTGGAACATGTAATAGCATAGATGAATCTTTTTTTTAAATTAAAATTTATTTGGGTTGTGTATAAGCCTATGTCTGTGTGTGCACATGTGTACCATAGTGTGCAAGTGAAGGTCAGAGGGTAACTTTTGGGGTCAACTCTTTCCTTCCACCATGTGTGTCCAGGGGATCAAACTCAGATGGTTAGGTTTGGTGGCAGATATCTTTACCCACTGAGCCATCTCAATGGCCAACACAAGTGAATCTTGAAAGCAACAATATTAGGGTTGCTAGCGTAGTGGAGCTAGACACAAAGGACTGAATATTGAAAACTCCCCATCTACAGAGACCAAACAAATGAGTAACCACCCATCCAGAGGTTAGTGAACAGGGTGAAGTAGAAGTAGAGACAGTGATGAAAGGATATGAGGTTTCTTAGAGTGTGAAGTATTCTAAAATGTATTGGAAAAATGGTGAGCTACTAAATTACAGACTTTGAATGACTCAGTTATATTGGATGTGGATTGTATTTCAGTGGGACTGAAGTAAAATTTCTATAACATCTGCCGCAGCTCAACACTCCAGAGGCACACAAAAAGAATTTTCATATTATGTTTTCATTTCAGGCACAAAAATAAAGTAGCATTCCTGACACTCTAGTTTTCGGGAGGGAAACGTAACTGAATAGTCTCAGGACATGTGGGGCTTATTTTTGAGGATGCAAGATTTACTCCAAGAACCACCAAGAGGCTAGTTTACCACTTGGTACTATTCTTAAGACTTGTTTGCTTAGTTGGATCGGTTTTTTTACATGTTGTTAAATCATATTTTTGTTCAAGGTAATTCATTTTTATATATTAATTTCACAGATCTCATTAAGTAAATGATATAGTCTAAACACTATGCATAGTCCAAATACTATGACTGCCTTTTCATCTTCAGTTTTGTCACAAACCATCATGGTCCACAAGGATAGAGATTAAGACGTCCTGTGAGCATCAGTGTTGGGGGCATGATGGATGCTGTGAAGGGTTCAGTGAAGAGGCTAAGAAGATACTGATTGGTTTATAAAGGGCTATGATTAGATTTGTTGTCTTGGGACACCATTATCTTTGAACCATAGTTTGATCTTCAGTTAAAAGAAGGGGCAGCTGAGGATACAATTGGTAAAGTCCTTGCCTAGCAGGAACAAAGCGTTGGGTTTGATGTCCATTATCACCAAACTGGGTCAGGGTGGTACACACCTCTAAGCCTCACACTTGAGAGGTTGAGGCAGAAAGATCAGAAGCCCAAGATCATCCTCACATATACAGCAAATTCCAGGCAAGCTTAGGCTACATGAAGCCAAGACTCTAAAAATAGGTTAATGGTGAACAAATATAAAAGAGATCCTAGATTCTCCCTCACCCTTCCAGGACTGTATCCTAGTTAGGTTGCAGACAGGTTCACTGCCTCCCGTTTAGGAAATGTTTTCTTACTGTTGTGGAAGGAAAGAGAATCAGGTGCATCTTAAAAGAGAAACCACCTTTCATATTTTCTTAGATAAATAGTATTTCTTTGCCACAGGTGATCTGATACCCAAGGTTTTCGTGGTGAACAATTGTTTCCTTCCCCAGCATGACACTGTGTCAGTAAATCACTAGTGTCTCTGAGCAATGCTGCTGGGAAGGGAACTTCCACTTATTCCCAGGAATTCTCAGGACTGCATCCTTTCCCTGCTGTGTGAAAATTCATTTGTAGTTTTGTGAAGAAGAAAATTAATAATGAAACTTGAATTATCACCCATGATGTTACTGGTTTCCATTTACCCCAAGACTCATTTATCTTTTGCCATCTCTTGGCATTTGATCAAAACCCAAAGGATGCAAAAATGAGTCATGGCTTTGTGAGTCTTACTTTCTCTATGTGTACCCTTTACCTTCACGGCTATGAGTGAGAGAGAAGGTGTGTCTCTTAGCCACTCTTAGCCAGTAACAGAGGAAGTGAAGGGAGCTTTTTGAAGCCCAGGACAAGAATATGCATTTGTTGTGGTGACTACCTTGGAAAATGAAAGTTTGATACTGTTTACCTGTGATAGTTTGGTTCTCCAAAGTGGCCTACTAAGAGGCAAAGCAAAAAAAACAAAAACAAAAACAAAAACAAAAACAACCAGCATGGTTTGTATGGAATGCATTCTTGAGATGGGGAGAAGACTTGAGAAGACTACACACGCTATTGATTCTCGAGAACATTTACTCCTGGTGCCACTGGACAATAGCCAGTGCATGTGTGTGTGTGCATATGTGTGTTCATGTATGTGTGCATGCATGCATGTATGTTATGAAGGGGGAACCAAGAGTGTCTTCCTTCTGTAAGAGTGGCTATGTTTCAGAGGGGGAACCAGAAGACTCTTCTGTGGCTATGTTCCAACCTGGAGATGACAAGACTGCTCTGTGGAACCATAACCAGGGGAATCCATCTAATAGAAAATGTGAATTGGAGATTCTACATCATAGAGCCAGGTGGTGGTGGCACACACCTTTAATATTTCTCCTCATTTTGAATCTGGCTCTGAGGCACAACTGCTTTGACCAATGACATGCCAGCTTTGAACCTAGCTTTAAGGCGACTAAGTAGATTCTTCCTTAGGGTGGAGTTCTGAGCTTTCATATGAGAAGTCCAGCTACCTTCTGGATGAGGAGAGGAAGAAAGCTCAGATGCCACCTTACAGCTGCCACTGCCATGACAGCTGGTATGGGAAGGAGAACAATGTGACAGTGAAGGGGCAAATAGAAGTGTCTGAGGCAAGAGTCTGAGACTGTGGGAGTGAGGAGTGAAGGGATCCATTCTAGGTAGCAAGGTCAGGGAAGGCCCTGAAATGTGACACCAGCACCAGGTGTTGTAGACACGATGCCAAGGCCTTGAGATGGATCCAGAGTGTCCTTCTAGGTGGAGAGGGAACTGGGTGGTGGGGAGTCCTGGTAGAAAGCAAAGGAAGTCCGGTGCTTGGCATCTAGGCTAAGATGCAGGAGCAGATCTAACACTGGGTGTTGACACCCGCCTCTAGGGATTCTGTGAGGGCAAGGCAGGTTGGGGACTCATGGAGGACTCTAGTGGCCATTCACATGGGAGGCTCTCTAATGTTCTCTACTTTAGATTTTGAAGGTGTCACCTCTAAGATGTGCTGAAGAATTGAGCACATGGGAGAAAGGAAAAGATAAAGACTCTGTCGTCTCCAAAACTGATTCCAGAATCCCCAAGCAGAGGTTTTGCTTTTTTTTTTCTTCTCTGTGGAGAATGTTACAAGCAAAACTTTTTGTTGTTGTTGTTTTAAGATAGGATCTCAGTATTTAGCTCTGGCTCCTCTGAAACTCACTAATTTAGGATGACCTCAAACTCAGAGATGTGCCCAGGCCCTACTCCCACCCCAACCCACTACCCTTCACTCCCTGCCAAGTACTGGAATTAAAGACCTGCGCCCTTATGCTCAGCTTGAAAATTTTGTACACATGACATCATTTGACCTCTTGTATAGCCTTATAGTTTATCGTGTGTTTTTCAGTACTAGTGGAAATGCAGTTCATTCCTGAGAATGCTTTGAAAGAATTGAGAATCTCAGTTTTATGCAGTAATAATGAACACTTGTTGAATCAGACTAAGAATGATTGCAGGTATCATGCATGAGTTTTCAAAATTATAGCTATATAAACATTTTTAGTGATAGTAATGTTAAATACTTGGAAATTATAGACAACAAAATATAATATATATTGTGTAAATATAATATATAAATATAATGTATGTAAGTATATATATTAAAACTTATAAATGGTTTTCTTTTAAAAAATAAATGTCTTGGCATTCTCTTAAGTGACTTCTATAGAGTAGTAATATTCTGAATGCTTCTAGTAAACAAAATGCCCTTGTCAGTCTTTGGAACCACTTCAATTCTATCTTGGAAATACACAGAACTCAGAATCCTATGGACAGCACTTTTTTCTTGTTTTCCTAATGATAATTTGCTTCTGAATCCATTTGAAGACACAGAGTACCTATTACCTTCCTCCAAAGTACTGTCTGCAAAAGAACCCCAGGAAAGCAGATCCTGGGCATCCCCTGTGTGCCATGGGTAAGACCTGGGTGACTCTCACCAGGAATTGCTCATGCTGAAACTGAATAAGGAACTTCTGGCTGTGCTTGATGCTAAATCCTATTTTATTTTTATCTCTTTAATAATTTAAATGGAATTTGAATTTTATAACTGATGACATCTCAAAAGATTGTCCTGTAGGTTCTTTTTACCTTCTAGAATTCTTATAAAGTAGACTGAGAGAAATATCTTCCCCAGAGAAGAGCACACCAACTAATTTTTCAATATCAAATGGTCAGCCCTGAAAAGTTTGCGTATAAATAACATAAAGACCAATCAGATTGTAGTTATGTGTTGAGGAATACATATGTCTACACATATACATACACATATTTAATAACAATTAATAAATAAAAAGAGGCCATAAATTTGAAAGAAAGCAAGGAGGAGTATTATGAGAAGGTGAAGAGGAAGGTAATGGGAGGAGGAAATGATATCATTAAATTATCACCCCAAAATATAAAAATATAATTATAAAAAATGATATAAAATTCAGGTGGGGCATGTGAAAAGAGATTTTCATTTAAATGAATCAATCTATGGTGAGTTCATTTATAAAAAGGAAACATTCTGGCTGTGCCGTTTTTAGGCTGTGTTTGGAAGAGCGATGAGAAGACCAGAAAGTGAAGGCTGAATGCTGGCTAGCAGTCTGAGGGAATTTTGGGCAAGCTGACAGGTCATGTCTGTTATGTTCATTTATTGTGGGAAATGCTGATTCTCCTGACTTTTACAAACAGGGTTATTTCTGTTCTTTCTCCATGCATTTTATTTATTTATTCATTTGTTTATATTGAGATGCATGGCCAAAATGAGAGAGATGAAAATCACTATGATTATAATTATATCTCAGATGGCTCTCCTAAGTGGAAAACTAATTCATTATTTTCCTCATAACTATGCCAAGTGAATATTTTAAACTAATTAAATCTACAATTGTGTTTCATATTTGTTTAAAATTGTTTCTCTAATTATTACAGAGTGTGAACCTTTTATTTTTTTGAAAGTTTTGCCATATGTTTACTATAACCTAAAAACTATTTGTGTTACTTAAGTTATAAGTTACTTCACTAACTTGTGCTATTTGTTAAGCTTGGCCATTTCATAGGAAGTTGTGGATAAAGTTGGAGATTAAGGTAGAAAACAAGGAGCTGAGCCACTTCATGCTTGAGAAAAAAGGAGAAGACCAAACTAAGCTCACTGAACTTGACCACAGCAGCCTGGTCCTCCCTGGTACCCTAGTTCTCTCTTCCTTTTTACCCTGAAGTTCCCTGAAACCACAAATTATGTTGGTTACGTTTATTTATTATATTCTTAGCATATAGTTAATACTTAGTAAGGAGCAATGGAGAAAGAAAACAAGAAAGGAAGGAAGGGATGGAGGGAGAGAGGAAAGGAGAGGGGGAGGAATGGAGGAAGGGGGAGAGAAAGGAAGGACAGAGGGAAGAAGAATGGAAGGAAAGGAGGAAGGACAGGAGGGAGGGCAGGAGGAAGAAAGGAAGAAATGAAGGGTAGATGGCAGGAGGGAGGGGGAAAGGGAAATAGAGAGGAGGCAGAGGGAGGTTTTGTACTTTCACAGAAAGGTTCTAATAATACACGTTATCTTTACCTTGATCATAGTTTCATAACAGAAAATGATGTGCTGTGGTTCATGTTTTCATACAACCTTCTCCAATTCACATAAATTCACTGGTCCTATGGGGAACTGGAGGTTTTGTAGGATTCCACCTAGTGATTTTTGTTTTTAATGTGTGTGGGTGGGGGGAGTGAATATATGTAATTGTACACATTCAAATGTATGTACATGTACATGTGCACACATGAAGAGGCGAGAGGTTGATGTCAGGTGACTTTTTCAGGTGATTTCCACCTTTATATTTACACAGGGTCTCTCACTGAGCCTGGGCTCACTCCCAGGGATCCTCCTGCCTCTACCTCCACAACTTGAGGACTACAGGTGTGTACTGTCTCACCTAGATTTTTGTGTTGGGTCCTCAGGTCCCCATGGCAAGTGCTTTACTGACTGAGCCATCGCCCTGGTCCTCTCCATCTATCTTAAAATGATTCTGTGATCTGTGAGAGGTATGTCCCCGATCTTGTCTCCTCTTATTTCTTTATATAAATATGAGTGATAGGACTGTGGAGTAGATTCAGTGGCTAAGAAAATGCTCTGTAAAACCATGAGGAACCAATTCTGGAGCTTCATAACCTGTCATCCATGTTGTTGTTCATTTATCTGCTTTTTAATTTTTTTATTGATTTTATTGAGTTCTACATTTTTTTCTCTGCTCCCCTCCCTTTTTCTTCCCTCTCCCATGTTCCCCATGCTTCCAATTTACTCAGGAGATCTTATCTTTTTCTACTTTCCATGTAGACAAGATCCATGCATGTCTCTCTTAGTGTTCTCATTGTTGTCTAGGTTCTCTGGGATTGTGAATTGTAGGCTGGTTTTCTTTGCTTTGTGTCTAAAAGCTACATGTTCTAGTAGATAGTAACAGGAGGATCACTATTGATAGTTGGCGAGCTACTAGAGCAAAAGGGGCAAGCTCCAGGCTCAGTGAGAAACTCTGTCCCAAGGGAATAAGCCTGACAGCAATAGAGTAGGATATCCTACATCCTTCCTCTGGCTTTCACACATGCACACATGCACATACAAAATGTGAGTAGGCATATATATATGAAAAAGAAAAGCAAAACCAAGGTTAAATCTAAAGACTCCCTAGCAAACCTCTCTACCCCTTGTGCACATGCATTGCATGCTCACAAACAGTCACTTGTATGACTGACTACCTTAGAGTCTTTGCTCAGGGTGTCAGGGTATCTCTTATAAAACACCCTCATCTCTCTCTACTCTTCTGCACCTTCCCCTGCTTCAAAGCTTAAGTCATATTTGAAGCTATGGGATCATGAGGTTGCTCCCTGTACAATGTCTCTGTTTCCTACTTATTTCTCTAACGAGCTCCTTCAACATTCCAGTGGGTCCCTCCAGACAACTAGCAGAAAGACTATATCCCAGTTTTCTATGCACCCCCCTCAACTTTGCCCCTGACCACTGTAGTGCTAGTTCTAATGGTCTTAATAATAAAAACCCAGAGTCAGCTATCAGGGGTGAAAGTTGAAAGATCAGAGAAGCAGAGCAGCCAGTCACTAGTTCTTTTATTTACCTCAGACCTAAAGGGCAATCCTGTCTCTACGAATCCTCAGACTGAATGCCTGAACGCCTGTCTCCTCCCGCCTTATATTCCTCTCTCTACCACTCATATCCTTTTCTGTCTCCACCTCCCTAGTGATGGGATTAGAAGCTTGTGACTCTCAAGTACCAGGATTAAGAGTTTGGGTCAGCACCACCCAACTCTCTCTTTTAGACTGGATCATGCTTAGGTACCCAAGGGTGGCCTTGAACTCACAGATCCATCTGCCTCTGTCTCCTGAGCGCTGGAATTAAAGGTATCTGCCACCACAACCTGTCCTCAATGGGTAAGAGGGTGGCTAGCTCCGCACTGTGATCTTCAGGTAAGCTTTATTTGTTATAGTACAAGCAAAATATCACCACAGACCACCTCTAACAAAACTTTCAAACCCTGCCCTCACTGCTGGTAATCCCCCTGACTCTGGAGTGTGGTTTGAAACTCCCACGTCGTGATCTTCTGCCCTACTTCTGGATTTTACAGTAAACAGCTTAGCAGCTGGAGGTGCTGAAGTTGCAGAAAGGTCCTGTGGGTTTGCTTTTGATAATATTCATATTGTTTCTAAACTGTTGAACATTTCCTGCTCTTGTTGAAAAAGCTCTTTCAATTTTTTTTTTTAATTTTGTCTGCCTTTCCTGGATTCCAGTCCCTTCCCTAGTTCTACCCGCTTGGGGCTTCCCCATCACATCTCTTTGTTTCTCTTAGCCATGTACTTTTCTTCCTTCCGTTAACTCAGGTCTCCCATGGCAGCTTCGCTGTTTATTCCTATTAGTTCAATAATAACTTCTTAGAGAATGAGATTTCATTTAGTGAAATTGTGATATTTCATCCTGACTTCATTTCTAACCTGAATTCATGCCCTATGGTCAACCCAGCTGGCACAGTTTGTCCGTGTGTTTGGTTCAGCACTGCTCAGTCAGTTCTGTTGAGCACTGCTTTCTCTACACATTCTGGTGTCCAGGTTTCCCAGCTCTGTCTTCCCTCTCTACGCCTTCTTCACAGGGACAGAGAGAATCAATGTACTCTGACTAAAGTAAATTACTCTAGCCATTTCAACTCTTCATTTCTATCTTGCAGAAACATGACAATTTCACAACTTTTGAGAGTAAGTGAGATATTGTCCTAAATAACACTCTCATGCTCCAATTTCACTCTATTTTGGTCTTCTTAGCTTTACCCTTGTTCATTTCTTCAGTAACTATCTCAGCTCATATTGTGTGGCAGGCACTGAGGTGGCTTAGGAAAGTCAGGAATGAAATGTGTTGGGTGGCATTGCCACTCACACAGGCTGTGTGGTCTGATAGGAGATAAGCAAACCTCCACCTCTCCATTCTGTTCCCCTCACTGGGAAAGGCTCTGAGAATGTGCTCCTATATGTAGGTGCTGCGATTATTCCCATTAGGGTTTCAAAATAAAAAAATAACTGCCTGAGCCATGAAGGAGTTACAGCCTACGTCTGGTGTGTGTAGTAGAGGAAAGATACGCAGATGGGGAACTGGCCGTTTCTGGAGGAGTGGGCTGGTGAAGAGAGGCGGAAGCTTGCTTATCTGACTCTCCCATAAGATCATAAGTTCATAAGTAACACCATCTAACAAATTTCATTCCTGACTTTTCAATACCACCTCAGTGCCTGCCACGCAATATGAGCTCAGATAGTTACTGGATAAACTGAGGCTCTTCCCACACGTTCTCTTCACTAACCCACCCTCCTAAAATGGTCAGTTCCCCACCTGCCTGTCCATTCTATCTACTGCACACACCAGACATAGGCTGTAGCTCCTTGATAGCCCAGGCATTTTCTTTCTTTCTTTCTTTCTTTCTTTCTTTCTTTCTTTCTTTCTTTCTTTCTTTCTTTCTTTCTTTCTTTCTTCCTTTCTTTCTACTTATCTTTCTATCTATCTATCATCTATCCATCCATCTATTTATTTATTTTAAATCCTAATGGGAATCACAGCACCTGGCCTGAGGAGCACATTCTCTGAGATCTTCCCTGAAGAGGCGGCTCCTGAAGAGACTACTGACTTTATTCAAGGGAGCAGAGAAGTATTTCAGAATGAGCAGCATACCTGAAAAATGACTATTTGATGTTGCAGTTTCCCTGGGAAGCTATAGATCTGCACAGCAGTTAGTTCTTCTACCATGTAATCTGTAACGGAAGGGGTGCTAAGGAGAGAACTGGCTGGTCATGAGAGGCCATGCGTACTGTGACTGAGAGGGTTTATTGTAAGGTGGTCTCTAAATGAGGTCTGAATACAGCGATGGAGTACTTGGACTAAGAACATTCAACGCTTATCGGGTAGGACTTGTGGGTTTACTTACATGATATTAGGGAATCATTAAAAGGTTTAAAACAGAAGGTGGAGATGCTGTCGGATATTTGCATAGGGCCACCTTATGTAGTGTGAAGGGAGAAGGAGGCTAACGGCAATTTGGATGAGCTATCAAGTCACAACAGGCAGAGAGAAGGAGTTTTGGTGCTGAGAATTATCTGATTCTTGATGGCTGCAACAGTCTGAATAGATGGAATTGGTGGTCCCATGAGTCTGCACCATGAGAGGGACACAGATCTTAAAGGTGACAACAGATTTTCTGGCTCAGGGAATGAGAAACACACAGTATCTGAGAAGAGGGAAAGGAGCAGGTGGGGCGTACATGTGGGAGCACCAGGTGTTCAGATTTGCTAAGATTCGTTTGAGGAACATGATGAGCACCCAAATCTGTGTATCAGCTCAGCAGCTGGATAGAGCTAGATCTGTAGTTTGGCAGTCAGTCAAATTCCTGTGAAGACATAAGTTTGATTTACAAAGCCTTAGCACAGCAGCTCCATCATGGAGTGAGGCCAGGATAAGGTCAGTGCAGGAACCTGAAGCACAGATCATAGAGGAATGTTGCTCAGTGGCTCACTTCTAGGCTCCTGTTCATCTACTTTGTTATATATCCCAGGACACAGCCTACGAATGCTCCCACCCATAGTGGGCTGGTCCCTCCCATGTCAATTAGCAATCAAGAAAATATTCAGTGAGGGCCTGGTGGTACACACCTTTAATTCCAGCCTTCCAGAGGCAGATGAATGGATCTCTATGAGTTGGAGGCCAGTGTGGTCTACATAATGAGTTCTAAAAAAGCCAGAGCTAGGCAGAGAGACTCTATTTCAAAACAGACAAACAAAAACAAAAGGCAAACACGCACAAAAATAACCCTATAATTAAGGTATGCCTTTGTTGTAAATGGTTACATGTTTTCCACTAATATACTTAGAAAATATCATTGAAAATGGTCAACACTTCAGAATTGTGTTTATTCTTAAAGGATTTACTATTTTGCACAAATCAGTTAACACTTAAATTCTGAGTATTCTCCAGATAAACTGATCTTCTCTAGACATCAATGCAAATCTTGCTATATACATGCAACTGTGTTGTGAAAGGTCACACTTTTGAATATGGTTAAATGAAGAAAAACTGCCCCAGATATTTCCATATTCTCATTGTTGATATAAAGTGATTATGAGTATACCCACTGCATAGGTATAAAACTTAAGGATGTTCCCCATAACTCAAGGTATTCATTTCATTATGCTTAGAATGTGTGTGTGTGGGGGGGTATGGATAAATACAGATATAGCAAACATACCCCTCACCAAAATACATCTGTTAAAATTAAAATTCACGTTAGTACCTTTCTTAATCCCCATTGATGTTTCAGTAATTGTTCCAATGATACTCTCCATGGAGCTTTGAATAACCATCTGCTCACAGCAGATAGTGACTCAATGACAGACCAGAACAAGGGTACCATAACAGTATAATAAAAGTACAACATGGTGAACATGGTTTTTATTGGGGTTACTTATAGGATTACTTACAGGAGTAAAAATGACTCAAAGACAGCTGTATCACTAAAGCCCACTGCAGTTCACAGAAACTGGAAATGAGGACTACCACACAACTGCAGGCTGCTCAACTGGCTGAAGCCTGTCTCTTTCAGGCAGTCCGACTGCTCTGTTAGTCTTCTGGGTAGTTCAGCTTGTCTGAGAACGTTTCGCATCAGTAGTTACTGTTTAATATGCTTGGTGAGAGAGGTAGCTAGTGAATCTGGTCAGTTTTAGGGACTTCCTGAAGCCTTTGAGTTGTTTGTTTTCTGGGCTTATGGAGCTCCTCTGAAGTATAGAACACTTTACCTCTGCTTAAGACATCCTATTTTTGCAAGATGGAAGTGTGTACCTACAGCAGAGGTCCTCACAGTAAGAGTATCTAGTTATTAAACTATTAAACAATGTATGTTTAATTTGGTCAGTTAGCTCCCCTCTGTCTTTAGCCTCCCTTGACTTTCTTGGCTTTGCTACTTTTGAGGACTTGGTTTTCTAATGAACTGAAGTGGACCTGTGTGTCATCCAGGCTTGTCTACTCAAACCTTACTATTTTTCCCTTTGTAATTCATATTTAGTTAATAGGAAAATTCTTTGAAACTATGTATATCATTCCTGACTATTTTCTATTTATTTTTACATTTATTTATATCAATATAAGCTTGTATATTTCTGTTTTATTCAATAAATCATAATGCATCATTACCATATTCTTTTTTAATCTTTGTCACACTTTCTCTCGCTCTCTCTCCTTCTCTCTCTCCCAGCCTCCTGTGTGTGTGTGTGTGTGTGTGTGTGTGTGTATGAGCACTTCTCATGTATAGCCTCAAGTCGCCATAATGAACCATACTGAGACCACCCTATATAGAAATTTCCATTCTTGTGGGTGCCCTCATCAACCCATGTGGATTCTGTTACACACCTGGATCTTTCTTTTATGCAGACCCTCTCCTCATCCATCAGTTGATCTCTGACATCCCCTCCCCTCTAGGTCTTTCCTGGACTCTGATACATCCTGACTCACCTGTCCCTAGCTCCCTGAAGATATCCAGCGCACATATTTTCAAGGGTACTCTCCATGCTGGGCCACCCTCGGTTCACATCCATTACGACTGTGGTTCTGACTTCAGTGTAGTAAAGAGGAACGGGCTATGTCCTGCTGCCCAGCTCCCAGTCACCTGGCTAGCTTACACCTGAAATAATCACATGGAAATTGTATTAATTAAGTTATTTCCCGGCCCATTATATCTAGCCACTTCTTGGCTAACTCTCACATCTTGATTCAACCCATTTCGAATAATCTGTAAGTCACCACGAGGTCGTGGCTTACCGGGAAAGATTCAGCATGTCTGACCTGGCAGCTTTATGGCAGACGACTCTCCTGCTCTGTCTTCCTCCTCCCAGCATTTAGTTCTGTCTCCCTGCCTATCTAAGTTTTGCCCTATCAAAAGTTTTTTTTTTAACCAATGAAAGCAACACAAATACAGATGGACCTCCTACACCACTTCAGCACCCATAAGAAGCCAACTTCCACAGGCACGTTCTCTGCCCTTTCTTGGGCTCTATTATAGTCTCCACTCTCATCATTCATTGGGGCCACCAGCTTGCATCAAGGTAGTCCCCTGAGACATCCATATGTAGCTGCCTATTTTATTCAACCGTCAATCCTATTGTATTGCTATTGTTTTTTTTCTCTTTACTCTTGGGGGGGCCCACCACCCAGCTTCCAAATAAATCACACATGGAGGGTTATTCTTTCTTATAAATACCCAGCCTTAGGTTGACTTATTTCTTGCCTGCTTTTCTTAACTTAAATTTCCTGGCTACCTTTTGCCTCTAGGCTTTTTTCCTTTTCTTAGTTCTGTATATCTTACTTTCATTCTTACTCCATGGCTGGCTGGTTGACTGGCTCCTGATGTCCTCCTCTCCTTGTTCCCTCTCCTTCCCAGATTTCTCCTATTTATTCTCTCTGCTTGCCAGTCCCACCTATCCTTTCTTCTGCCTTGCTATTGGCTGTTCATCTCTTTATTAGACCATCAGATGTTTTAGAGAGGAAAAGAATCACAGTTTCACAGAATTAAACAAACAGAACATAAACAAAAGCAACACATCTTTACAGCATTAAACAAATGTTCCACCGCATAAACAAAAGTAACACACCTTAAAATAACATTCCACACCATATCTGATGGTCTGGGGATTACATTTCTCAGGAAGGAAAAGAAAAAGGCTTACTTAATTCTTAAGATTTTGTCTTTATTATTTCATTGGCTAAAAATTCATTGCCCAAGGGTGGACAGGGATGGACCAAGAGGTCACACACCATAAATTCAAGTTCATTTTTAAATAAAGGAACAGGAAAGTAGAATTGAGTTAAAGTTTAACATAAAAATGACCCCTGAAGGAATTCTTCAGAAATTTAGGCTTCATAGCATTTCATATGAATAACAAGTTTTGTTTAGTTCTCCAAGCTCCTGGTAGCTTGAGTTCCATCATTTTCTTGTTAAAATAATTTATTTTTCCAAAGCAAGTTTAGTCTGAAGATTCTGTAGAATATTTCTTCTTATGTATTTTGGCCACTGGTTCTCTTTTCTGTGATTATTCAAAGCAGGAATTCTGAATCACTTGATTATAACAGAGCTTTGATAACCAAATTTCCTGTGGTTTTCTAATTGTTTTCCTGTGTAATAATGGACCACCCCAGAAGTATGTTAGTTACTTCCCAAGGTCTAAGGGAAATCCAAGCTCGCAAACAGGCACACAAAGCTCAGTTAATGCAAGCTGAGTTAACTAGTTAATGTTAATGTAACAACAGCAACAACAAAACCAAAACCCCAGGACCAGGACCAGGGAGGTGATTTCCCTGCATCCTAGTTTCTCTTTCCTCCCTTTACAGTAGACTTTATATCCCTACCCACATCTGTCACCTTCACCTACATTCATTTGCATCATTGTTGTCTGAGGCCAAAGCCCTCTATTTACTAAGGGAACTGTAAGCTGAGTAATTCCTGGAGAGATACTTGAGGTTCTGACACAATCAGAGAAAACCACCCAGTCCTATCACATTCACTGTGCTCATCTGGTCAGTGGCATAAGAGAGTCCTGGAATTCCCCCCTGCGGTAGAAGAATGCAGGGCACACCAAGAAAAATACCCTTTCACAGGTCCATTCTCAAGGCTGCTTTAGAATAACCAGGGATATCGCTTTTTTTCCTCTTTTGAGAATTGTATTACTCCATTGGCTCTGAGTTCACTAAGCCGAGATTGGACATTTCCTATCCCACTAGCCTGCAATGACCTCACTGACAATTCTGAAGCACTGGTAGATATATCTTTGTGGTGTTGAATAGCATGGTCCCCAGGGTGGTGCTATAGTGGGAGGTAGTAAAATCCTGATGTTGGGGAAGGCTTTGGGAGGTCCTTCTGTCATAGGTGATGTGTCCTTAAAGAAAATTTTGGAATACTGACCTCTTCCTGTTTCCCTTTTATACTTCCTGCTCCTGAAATGTGAGCTCTACTATATTGCTCTATTCTACACTCCCACTATGATGTGCAACCTCCACTAAAAGGCCCATGTGAAGAAGCCACTACATTTTGCACCAGAACTACAGCAGTGATTCATTTGAAATTATTCTTTGCTCTCCAGTATTGATCCTTCTTTGCCAAAGGAAGGTCTTTCCTCAAGTTCTGGTTGACTAAGTGCAGGAAAGCAACATCTATTGTGTGGCATTTGCCAGAGAAGAGGAAGGAAGCATTTTTGTGTATGATGAAGATTCCCAAGCACAGAGATTTCCCATGCATTGTCTCATGTCACACACGTGTCTCATATAGTACCTTTCTATCCCTGAACCTTCCTGAAGATAGAGATTTGCAACAGAAAAGGCTCCACTACTCTCCTCAGGCCCTTCCTTCCTCCAATATCTGTCTTCCAGGTTTTGATGGAGTGGCCAGCAGGACAAACCTCCCAAGCCAACCATTTCCTTCTTCTTTCAGGCTGAGTGTTAGTTTTCATTTATTTGTGTCTATCACATTTTATTATCCATTAATCCATCAGTGGTCATATGGGCTGCTCCTGTGTTTAGGCCATTGTGAATAGAACTGAGGAATAAAAGATATCTAAGACCCCAACTGCAATTTATTTAGATAAATACCAAGAAGTGGGATCCTGGAACAGATGGCGATTTGATTTCATTTTTAATTTTTGAGGTATATTTGTACCCTTTTCCACCTTCCATAGTAACTGGCCTTTTCTCCACATCCTCTGGTATAAAGTAACAGACATCCTATTACAAAGTGATTTTTTTCCATCATGACTTTCATTTTCAATTTTCATTTCTATAATAATACTGATATTGAACCTTTCTTAAAGTCAGTTTTGCATATCTTCTTCAGTGTCTATATAGTACCTTTGTTAAACTTTTAGTCAGATTTTTTGGGGGCATCTTTACTTGATGGAGAGCAACCCACAGTTTACATATCAACTCTTCATCTTATACATGGTTCATAATAGTTTCCTGTATTTTTTTTCTTGATGTTCCAGCATCTAGAAGCCACTAGACCATTACATGGAAAATGGGCACAGTTTGTTTTATAAAGCTTCAAATTTTAAAGTTTTTTTTAAAAAAACAAGGTGAAATTTAGCAGCTGAATAATTTAATTCAATATTAAAATGACTGTCATGGGCTTGAAATTTGAGAAGATAAGCCTCTAAGGACTAATGGAGGAGGGGGGCAATTAAATGCAATGGAGTAGAATATATTTAGCACTAAATAGAGGCATCATTGGGTTAAGAATAAATAAAAATAAGAAGTGACTTCTTCCTAGAGAGAATCAAGTCTCCCAGATAAGACTGATCCATGAGTTCAGTAAGCCAAAGTTGGGAAGTAGAAGACTTGAGGAGAGGATGCCTGCTAGGATAAGGCTATAGCACAAGGTCTCTGAGGAGTATGGCCAGAAATAATTCAAGAAAGGCAGCTGCAGAATGGATCATGATCTCTGGGCTCTTGATTGATGGGTTGAGATTTTGTTGTGCTTTACATCTCACGTGTCTCCTGTTAAGAATATTCTCTACCAGAGCCTATCTGCCAGTGCAAAGAATTCCAGTCAGCCCAGATTAAGCCAAATTAAATGCCGAGTTTAATAAATGGCGGACCCGGGTGGCCAGAAACATGGCAGGGGGAAGACAGAGGGAGCACACACGCAAACTCAAAACCATGTGTTCCTTGTTCTGGTGCAACCCTAAATACCCTGTGGGAGGGGTCAGCACTTGGCGGGCTGGGAGTTGGAGTCAGGACCAACATTCCAGACTCTTTGGATATAAGGGGTTTGACAATGAGGTGATATTTATGACCAACATTTTAGGCTCTCTTTGGATAAATGGGTGTTGGCTCAAGTCTGGCTACTTCCTGTGGGCATAGGGCAACATGGGAAAAGGGAGAGCTGAGAGTTGGCATGCTCATGCTCAGCTAGAGGAGTAGCTGGAGTGGACTCCAGTTTCCTGTCATCCTGGAGACCTTAGGCAGCTGCTTTTCAGGGGAGAAGAGAAGGCAGGTGGCTAGGAGAAAAAAAAATACTGTTATTACTGGTCCTATGCTTTAATTGCCAGAAATAATTGAACAGGGAAGTGTCCTAGTTGGACAGGTAAGATTTGGGTGTATCAGATACAACCAGATTTTAGTAGGTGGGTGTCCTTATCTAGGAGAGTTGGTACCAATGGTGAAGTACCAAGAGCTGGTGCAGGTGCTTGGCTTTATCTGGAGAGAACTTTGTGAGTTGATCTTGGCCCAGGCAGCAGGACTGACCTGTAAAATATGCTTGAAACTGGCTGGGGTTAGCAAAAGTCTCTGGAGACTGTTAGGTTTTTTGTTTTTTGTTTTTCCAGACCTGAATTTGATACAGCAGTAGAACTTTTCCAGGAATCTGTAAGAGAACTGGAAGAGATTTACATCACAGCAAAAGGCTAATGCTTTAGGTTAATAGGTACGAATATTTTAGAATACAATGAAAGTAAATTCGCAACTCTGAATCTCAGAAGATACACCTGAAACCTGTTAATCCTGGACTATGAAACCTGTTAAATAACAGTACCTTAAGTTGTCAAATGCCCTTAGACAGATCTGGGAGAGATAAATTAACAAAAATGAGATAGCTTTTTAGCTATGCAGACAATCCCAAATCCTCTCCTTGTCCTCGGAGAACACCAGTCTTAGAAGCAGTGCTTGTCATTGGCAGTTGAGTACAAGAGGCCCAAAGATTTTCCCTATGGGGGAAGATTTTAGTCTACTTGTTTTGGCAGGATGAGACAATTGATTCCCTAAAAGGCATCTAGGAAGCTTAAGAAGTGCAAGGCCGCTTTTTGCTTCGTGAGTTGTTTTGCCAAACCCAGAGGCAAGGTGTGGAGGCGGAAGATCTTCTGTCTTCTTGGAGGAGCTAAAGGATGCTGCAGAAGCTGCATGTCTGTGTTAGAAGCTCTTGTTAAAATGCCATGCCCTCAGATCTGTAAAGACACTTGAGAACCAGGTACCATTACCTATTATTTTAAATTGGGCATATAAGCTAAATTTAGATGTGTATTTTATCCAATTAGATACAGTTTACCAATACTAGGAGAATACTAGCACATGTGGTTACCCTTACCAAAGATGGCATACTAGCACACATGGTTGCCCTTACCAAAGATGGCAGTCAGGTTAAAATGGTGGCTAGCACATGTGGATACCCTTACCAAAAATGGCAGACTATCATACCTGGGTGCCCTTACCAAAGATGGCAGTCAGGTTAAAATGGCGGCTACCCACGTTTTGTATTTTCCCAGAGCTGTTGTAATCTGGAGATATAAATTTTACTGATCTTAACATAAGCACACATGTATACAGAAACTTAAATTAAGCACATCATGAAAACACACTTACATAAACATATTGTGGCCACATCATTCTAACAGACAGACAAATAGAACACTTTTGGAAACCTATGGCAGCTGACTAACTTAAAATTCCTGGCACAGTTATGCCTGTTGGGGAAGCAGCAAGCAGCAAGGAAGTGGGGAGCAGAGTGGCTGTGGAGGAAACGGAAGTTGGGGCGGGACAAACCGCTGGCCTCAAATGAGCAAAGCGGGTAGGAGTAAGGGTGAGAGCACGTGTCTAAAAACGTGGGCTTTTGGAGCATTGTTAATTTAGGTTAAATAGCCCCAGTTTAAAAGGATTTTTGTAAACGGCTGCCTAAGGGTGTTTTGGAATAGGCTTGGAATCTTAAGAAACCCATTTTAAGCACATGCCTGTGTGACTCAAGCCTGTTGTGATG
>JAQHUG010000119.1:5003535-5013576 GCA_028555095.1 Dicrostonyx torquatus
GTATTGGGGCCTCTTAAAAGAGCTGCAAGGCTTTTGCAGCTAAAGCTTATCAGGAAATCTCTTAAATGAGACATGCTTTCCTCTAGCAAACAGAGCCCACCTGAGAAAATGCTGCTACCAAGAAACCATGCTTAACTCTGTTCTTTTGTGTCTAGAATTACTTTACAAACTCTCTGAGGTTTTAGGTGGATTCAGTTGTCCATGTTGGCACCATTCTTTTGACCAAGGTTTCTGTCCTGCCTGGTCCAGAAGCCATTCAGTCCCAAAGAAACACACAGAGGTCTATATTAATTATAAATTGGCTTGCCTATTATCTCAGGCTTCTTATTAACTCTTATATCTTACATTTTAACCTATAATTCTTGTTTGTGTTAGCCATGTGGCTTGGTACATTTTATCAGCAAGAGAGTCTCATTTTGCTTCCTCTGTGTCTGGGTGATGACTGTAAACTGAGCTTTCCTCTTTCCAGAATCTCCTGTTCTTCTTGCCCTACCTCTATTTTCTGCCTGGTCACCCTGCCTATACTTCTTGTCTGGCTACTGGCCAATCTGCATTTTGTTAATACAAGACCATTGTCCCACAGCAATCTCTAAAGAAAATAATTCATACTCATTGTCAGCATCAACAATTGATAGTGTTTGTAAGATGTACTCTAGGCTGTAGGTGGTTTATGCCTTTCAAGTTTCTATTCAAAGAGATGTTATCCAATGAACACTGAAAAGGTTTACAAAGAAGACTAGCACACATCCCATCCATTTTAAGTGGGCATCAAAGGATGCTGTGCCCAAGCTTGTGTCAGATAGAAATACCAGACTGTTCATAGGCCCCAGAACAACCCTGACGCAAGAGCTGGAGGAAATTGATGTGTAAACGTTTCGGCTGCTTCCTTGACACACCATAAGTCTTCTCTAAAGAATGTCTCCCAGACCATTTCCCAGACTTTCCCCACAGTTAATCTTGTCTTTTTTTTTTTTTTGTAATAGCACAACCTTCATTGGCTGCTTTCCCTCTCCTGACTCACTTCTCTACTCCCAGTTATCCCTTCCCAGTAAATCATTCGTGCATGAATCCATGTCTCAGGCTCTGTTTTTGGAGAATGACAAAATGTAATGGACACAGGAGTAATCCAACCAGGTCCCAGAATATAGAAGGAAAATAAAATTGTTGGTAAAGGAACTATTCCTTGGGATAGAAAAGAACATCATATATGTTTGGAACTGGAAGCTTACTGACTGAAGAACTAGCTTTGGTAAGAATTTTATTCTACTTGCTATTGGTATTTGAATTTCCATTTTTGATAGACATAATCTCAGAGCCTCATTTTCTAGTCCATGGGTAAGATTTTGTATGGCAAGGCTGCTGAGTTTAACATTCCCTTCCAAGGTTGAGAGTCTGCCTACCTGGCTTCTTAATAGTAGGCTAAAGAAGAGAAGGCCACCAGTGCTAGCATGCACTATGATTCCAGGAACAAGGGATTCCCAAAGCACAAGAAGACACCAATAATTTTCATTTTCAGAGTTACTATACTGTTGTGATATATTGAACTATATTATAATGAACACAGCACAGAGTAGCCCCTTATACAGAGAAGGAAGGGTTCTGGAACTATGGAGACAGGCCTAGGCCAAGAATATTGTTCCACCTGTGACTGCATAAGCTTTACAAACACAAATACAGACTTTCTATATTTCAGGGTTGTCTTTGCATTGAAGTGAATCAGAATGGCATTTAGCTCTTTGCCTACTGTCTCTTCTTTGATCCATCTTCTAATTACAGTTTTGTATGACAAAGGCAGAAACGTATAATGAAAGATAGCTATACAGTGTATATAGTAGCTAAAGAAATCTCTAGTACATTCCATGGGGAAACATCTTTAAAGGTTGGAAGAAGTGGAAAGATGAAGCTAATTGCTATCTTTTTTTTTTTTTTTTTTTTTTTGGTTTTTCGAGACAGGGTTTCTCTGTAGGTCGTGATGCCATATAGGCTATAACTGAAGTGTCACATATTAATCTAGAATTCAGTGTATAATGAATCACTTGCCAGTGTTGCATCATTTAACTTCACTGCAGCCTTGGTTCTAAACACATAGTATGTGCACTCTACCCAGAGTGTACCCTCATGCCGTACAATGCCAACAAAGTCTGCCTGAAGCATGTCAGCTCAGACTTGAGACTATTGTATATTATGGGTTGCAGTGTTTGAACTATACATATGCAATTTGCTCTTAAATAAACATAATCATTTAATTATGGAAAACAAAGGCTTTTGAGTTTTCCCATTGACATTCCATGGTGTTATCAAGTTAGTGGAGAAAAGGCCTTAATGTAAAGGAACTCCTAGCATTCCACAGAAAAAGAGACCTGCAAACCTCCATGATGGTTACAGTGAGATTTTCTGTTGAAATTATCACTCGCATCAGTTTCCTTACTGAATGACAATGAAGCCCTTTCATGCCATAAATAACGAGACCATAGAGACAGGAAGAAAACCTTTCTAAACATTCCAAGTAGAAACTGTAGCATGTGGGTTATATTTCAAATGATGTACAAATTGAAGGCAGGTAATTTTCTAAAAGTAAATTGGTGGAAAACAGTTATTGAAATCAAGATGAGCTATCCAGTTTCTGTGATTGTTAAAAAAAAACAAATTAATGAAAGAGATTTAGAAAGTGCATATAATCTCTTCTTTTGTTCAGTATCAAAATAGCACCTTAAATTATGACAGTTTATTCAAAGATACTTCACAAGAGAAAAGAAACTTAGTCAGTCATGTGTTCCTTTTGGAGATTTGACTTTCCCTTTGGAAAAATGTTTTGGACTCTGAGATATTATCTTACACCTGTCAGGATGGCTAAGATCAAAACTATTATGACAGCTTATGTTGGAGTAAGAGGAACATTCCTCTAATGCTGGTAGGATTGCAAATTTGTCCAGTCACTTTGGAAATTAGTATGGTGGTTTCTCAGAAAACTGAGAAACAATCAACCTCAAGACCCAGTTATACCAATCTTCGATGTATACCCAAAGGATACTCAATCGTACCACAAGTTCACTGGCTCAACTATATTTATAGCAGCATTATTCATAATAGCCAGAACCTGGTTAAACCTAGATACCCCTCAACCGAGAAATGGATAAAGAAAATGTGATACATTTACATAATGGAGTATTACTCGGCTGTAAAAAGCAAGATATTATTAAATTTGCAGACAAATGGATGGAACTAGAAAAAAAATCATTCTAGGTGATGTAACCAGAAAGAGGCTAGATAACAAGAAGGGCTTAAAGAGGGATTTGGTATACTATGGTATATGGTTTTCCCTGGGAAGGAGAAATAGTTGTAAGTAAACTGGGGTGGGGGACATGAGGGATCCAGTGTGTGAGGGTTTGGGTTGGAGGGGGAGAGTAATGAAAAAGATGTCTTGATTAGGAGAGGGAAATTTTGGGATTAAGGAGAAACCTGGTGCCAGGAAATCTCCCAGGAAACCACCAGGATAACCCCAGCTAAGACTCTAAGCAATAGTGGAGAGGGTGCCTGAACTGGCCATCTCCTGTAATCAAACTGGTGACTACACTAATTGTCATCAGAGAAGCCTTCATCCAGTAACTGTTGGAAGCAGATTCAGAGATCTACAGTTAAGCACTTGACCCAGCTTTGCTCTGGGAGTCCTGTTGAAGAGAGAATTGTATAAGACAGGGGGTCAAGGTCATGACAGGGAAACCCACAGAGACAGCTGACCTGGGTGAGTTCTAGACAGCTAGGAAGCCAGCATAGGACCTACTTAGGCCCTCTGCATGTGTGCAACAGTTGTGCAGCTTGGTTTGCTTGTGGATCAGGACCTTTCCCTGGCTCTTAAACTGGCTTTTGGGAACCTATTCCCCATGCTGGATTGGCTCACCTAGCTTTGATGCAAGGGAAGGAACTTGGTCCTTCCTCAATTTGATGTGCCAAGCCCATGTTTTATTGACTGGGGTGGAGGAGGGGGAAGGGTAGAGATGGGAGGGGAAGGAGTGAAGGGAAGCTGCAACTGGGATGTAAAATAAATGAAAAGTTTTAATTAATAATAAAAAGAATGTTTTGGTGTAATTCTTTTTACAAAACCATCAAGCATAGTTATATATCACAGAAAAAGAACAAAATGGATTTTAAATGTGTACTTAGTTAAGCTTAAAATAGAATGTGAGGAAGTGGTTAAACAGTTCAAATGCATTTTTTAGTTTTCAAATAATTTAGACAGAGAAAAAAAGTAATTTCTGAAAGCAACATCAATGAATTTAAAGTGACTTATGAGTGGTTTATACAGCCAGTAGATTTGGGTGGGTGGAGAAGTGTGGAGGATCTGGAAAACATTGGGGAAAGGTGATGTGGGAGTGTTCTCCTGTATTTTGTGTTACTCTTATTGGTTGAATAAAGAGCTGCCTGGCTTATAAGATGGGTCAGCCCTTAGGTGGGTGGAGTAGACAGAACGGAAGTTCTGGGAAGAGAGAAGGAAGTGAGCCAGACGCCATGAGCCACCGTTGCAGATGGATGCAGGTTAGACCTTTCCGGTACGTCACCACGTGGTGACTTACAGACTTTTATAATGGATTAGTTTATGAAGTGAGGGCTAGCCGGGAAAAGGCTAGTGATAATAAACCAGGCAGAGTTTAAATGAATACCGTCCTCACGTGGTTATTTCGGGTACAGGCAACCAGTAGCTGAGCAGGCCGGCAGCTGGGGGCTTGGGAGCCAGGCGGCTGGGGAACACACAACACGCACCCCTCTCCCCCTAATTACAACAGAAAGGGAACCCATAATCAGAATATATTGTATGAGAAAAACCTACTTTAAATTAAACAGCTAATTAGTTAAATAAAATGACTTATGATTTGAAACAAAAAAATTTAAAAACCTATCAGTTGCAAAGAAACATAATAAAAAATAATCCCAAAGCCAAATACTTTCTGAAGATTTTCAGTGAATTCTAATGTTAAAGCTGTGAGACAAACACACAATACACAAAAGTCATATGTATTCAAAGAGGCAGAATATGAAAAAAAATCTCTGTTTTCATCATCTGGAGACCATAGCTAATTTTCTTTAAGAGACTCATTTGTCTTGAGAAATTGGGTGGTGAAATATGGTGGGTCAGTCATTTGTCTTCTAGGATTATGCTATAAGATTAAAGGACTTTCATATACATGATTTCCAAAACAACTTAGTGGGGTCTAGAAATACAAAGTTTGAAGTTAATGTCTGGTAAATGTGTGCCTTCGCTCTCTTATCTGAGAAAGTTGTCTTTTGATGTCCATGGGGCTTGGGACATCCTAACACCTCTCTTCATTAGGGTTTCTGCTGCTGTGATGAAACACCATGACCAAAGTAACTTGGGGAGGAAGGAGTTTTTGTGGCTTACACTTCCACAGTGCTGTTCCTCATCAAAGGAAGTCAAGACAGGAACTCAAGCAGGGCAGGAACCTGGAGGCAGAAGCTCCTGTAGAGGTCATGGAGGGGTGCTGCTTCCTGGCTTGCTTCCTATGGCTCACTCAGCTTGCTTTCTTATAGATCCCAGGACCATCAGCCTAGAGATGACACCACCCACAATGGGCTGTGCCCTCCTTATCAATCAGTAATTAATAAAAGGTCTTACAGCCATATCTGCAGCGGGGCGGGGATAGAGGGTCCTCAACTGGTTTCTTCCTTTTCGGTGGTTCTAACTTGTTTCATGCTGACAGAAAATCAACCAGGACAATTATGTTATTGTCAGGCAGTTAAGCAGAGAAGGCTGAGGTGGGCAAAGGTAAGATGGGAAGATGATTTTCAAAGGCATGATCTTTGAGATGGATCCTGAAGAAAGTCCTATCAAGCTTGGATGCACAATTCAAGAGAAAAAACACTTGGATACTGCAGTCTGTGTGCTGTGTGCTGAAGGAGAGTAGAAAAGTGAGTCACAATAACACACTTCAGTGAAAAAGTGGTGTCTACACAATATGCTACAGGAAAGATCTGCATATGTCAATCCAATGTCTTTCCCAAATTCCTTTGGTGGAGATGGAGAGGAAGGATATTAACATTTGCAGAGAGGGAAACAAAGAACTAACAAGGTATTATTAATTAAAGTATTATTATAGATTGGAATGACAACAGTTCCTACCTAAGGTAGGAATGAACACTTGATCAAATTCTTTGCAAATACTGAGTCATAAATTCTAAACTAGAGTTCCTAGGACAGTAGATATGACTGGCTCTTGGTGCAGAGACCAGAGAATGTCTTTGTATCCATCATTGCTAACTGGAGTGGTGGTTATTTTTTTATAACCAAAGGTAACAGACCAAGCTGTGCTTATTTCCTGAAAGTGGCTTTGACATTTGAAAGTGAAACTCAGTATTAGAAGCGTGCATGTATCTGGTGAAAACAATCTGTGAGCTGTGAAACTATAAAACCATTTTGTGGATAAGTCAGCAAAGTCATTACTTCATGGGATTTCCTTCCCCATCGAAGCTATGATGTCAGTACATAGACTTGGACATTTTCTTCCCACTATCTGCTCTTTGCTCTGCTAACTCATTAGAGTATGGATGTAACTTTTGATGATAAATATACAACCATCACAGCATGTAACATGAGGGGCCTGCTCGTTGGGGTTTCTGTCCTGCCCAGTACCCCACAGCCAGCAAGCCCCAAAGAAAATCACACAGAGAGTCTACATTAGGTTATTAACTGATTGGCCCATTATCTCAGGCTTCTTACTAGCTCCCATAAGTTATATTAACCCATTGTTCCCATCCATGCCAGGCACATGGCCGGTACCTTTTCTCAGATGGGACAGGGATACATGCTGCTTCCTTGAAGATCTGCGCAGGAATCCCAGGGAAGCTTCCTGCTTCCCAGACTTTATCCTAGCCCTGCCTCTACTTCCTTGTCTGGTTGTCCCGCCTATACTTCCTGCCTGGCCAATCAGCATTTATTTAAAACATGATTGACAGGATACAGAATTGTCCTGCACCAACAGCATTTACATTTGCCAAAGTTTGCTGCCAAGAATAATTTGTGAAGGTAAGGCAGGCTTGCTGTGCATCAGCTGCATACACGTGAATAAAGCACTGTCCCTTGTTGATCCTCTCCCTGCGATGACAATGTTGTCAGTTTGTAACAGAATGTTCCTTACCTTTATTCATCTCTGTAAGTGTATTAATTTCAAAAATGACAAAACAGCCAAGTGTTATGGCATAGACCTTTAATCCCAGCCCTGGGAAATCTCCATGAGTTTGAGGCCAGACTGTGTCTATGTAGTGAGTTCCAGGACAGCTAGGGCTACATATAGAGACCCTTACACAAGCAAACAAAAACAACAGGAAAGAAAAATAGCAAAGCATTCTTCTCACTGTAGCCTCTCCTTGATTCAGTGTGACTACACTGCTCCCCTTGTTCTGGAGCAATGTCTATTTCTCCAGCCCGTTGAATCAGGGCTTGACAGAGATGAAGTCATTCGGACCATAGTTGCATCGAAACCTATTATAAATGTGACACTGACACATCAAACATGGTGAACAGAGTTTGCCTTTGAAACCTGATCCTTATGTGTGCTTTTTACTTCTCCAAAGAACTAGGGTCCTTTAATTCTTTGAGACCTTTGCTCTTATATATAAGGAAAGCTCTGACATCTCCAACAGCATATGCGTGAATGCATGCTTTATTTGATAAAAAGGTGGGCACTGTGAGATGGACCTATGAGAATGCAGGACCTCACTCCTTCAAAATTTTAGTTTATCACTGAAAAGACATAGCATTAAAGTTTTATGGCTCATCCTTTTGTACTCTCTTCTTCCCTCACTCAAATCTGCTCCCACCATTCCCCAGTGTTCCCATGTCCCCCATGATCTGACTGATCTTCTTATCCTCTAGAGATTGTGTAGAAGAGTACCCTAATTCATTTTAAAAATTTCAGGACAGAAATATCTGATTCTTGGAAGTTTACATATAAACTACCCTACCCTAGCCAGCCCATCCCTAAATAGTTTGTCAAATAAGTTACTGGTGCAGGACAATTCTGTATCCTGTCAATCATGTTTTAAATAAATGCTGATTGGCCAGGCAGGAAGTATAGGCGGGAAAACCAGACAGGAAGTAGAGGTGAGAACAGGAGATTTGGGAAGCAGGAAGCTTCCCTGGGATTCCTGCGCAGATCTCCAAGGAAGCAGCATGTGTCCCTGTCCCATCTGAGAAAAGGTACCGGCCATGTGCCTGGCATGGATGGGAACAATGGGTTAATATAACTTATGGGAGCTAGTAAGAAGCCTGAGATAATGGGCCAATCAGTTAATAACCTAATGTAGACTCTCTGTGTGATTTTCTTTGGGGCTTGCTGGCTGTGGGGTACTGGGCAAGACAGAAACCCCAACGAGCAGGACCCTCATGTTACAAGTTACCACATGTTAATCAGCCTTTCAGTCAAATATTTCGTCAGTTCAGCTTTTCCACTTCTATTAATGGTGACTTCAGTCCATTCACCCGAGGTTGCCTATCTGTAGGTTACCTCTTCCATCTTCTAGTTAGCTTAAACAAAGCAAAACCCAACAAAATAGTCCCAGCTGACCTCAGTTGTCTAAGATTATAAGACACTTTCATCAACTTATTACTTTTAAATAATAGTTCCAGGTCTAGAGAACTGGGCTGGTAGTTAAAAATGATGATTGTTCTTCCAAGGGACTGAAATTCAGTTCCCAGGACCCACGTCAGGAGGCTCACTTCACCTTCACCCATAACTCCAGCTCTGAGTGGACCTGCAGTCATGTGTACTTGCTCACACACAAACATGTGACTAAAATGTAAATAAAAGGAGAAAATAATTCCGAATCCTTTCTGAGCTTGTCAACATTTTCTATGCCCTTAAAAATGACAAATCGAGGGGGGTGATAGCTTGGTTGGCAAAGTGTTTGCCTTACATACATAAAGATATTAATTCAATTCCCAGAATCCACATAAAAATAGCAGGGCAGGGTGTCATACACTTACAATTCCAGAATTGGGGAGGCATAAACAGGTGAATGCCTGGAAACTCGTGGGCCATTCAGCCTTGCCTACTAGATGAGCGCCGAGTCAGTGAGAAATCCTTTCTCAATTAAACCATTGGATGGATGCTGGAGAAGAATACCTGAAGTTGACCTCTGGACTTCTCACACACATGCACGTAATACATGAACCCCCCTGCAAACATACACACATGAGCATGCGCATAAGTATATGGACCCTCACATGATGTCTCTTATCTCAACACTCTTGGGTCTGTGCTTGTTACTTTTGTTGGTTTTCACCTATGCTCCCTTGTCTTCGGGTGTATCTGATTAATTTGCATTATCTGTTGGACTTTGTATTTGAAAATTTTTAATATTTTTAGATCTGAGATAATTTTATCATCCTCCAAAGAAGGTAGCTTTGTGAGGACCTTGGAACCACTGGGTTCCAACCAGATGGGTTGTATACTTTATAAGGACAGTTCTGTTTCTCTTTCACCCCCACTTCTAGAGCTTTTTCTAAGGGATGCTAAAAAAGGTAAACCTTAATAGAAAAAAAATTTATATTTAAAATAAATTAAAGCAACAGTACTCTAAAAACAGTAGATGAGGACTGGAGCATCAATTACACCTACTTTCATTTTCCTGGATTCTGTGGTCATTCCTAAAGGATCCCTAAGGAGATCAGATTTTCCTGAGTATCCTTTTCAAACCCAGACTTTTAGAAATCAACATTTGTTTTCTGTCTTTATAGAACCAACATTAATTTTGGTGGGCATACAAGCTTGCCACATTTCATTAGCTTTAGATTTAGAGGCATGAATTATATCTTTCAATTTAGGTTTCTGTGAATAAAATCAAATAAAAAGCAAATTTTGGCTCAAAATACCTCAATTTAGTTGCAAACTACTTTTCTGCTGTATCTAAAGACTGTTGTAGAAGGCTGCTTATTCATTTTCCAGCTACCTAGACTCCCAAAATAATCACACAGAAACTATATTATTTGCAATACTGTTTGGTCAATAGCTTAAGCATATTTCTGGTTAA
>JAQHUG010000119.1:5041344-5070405 GCA_028555095.1 Dicrostonyx torquatus
TGTTTGAGCTGACATTCCAAACTTGTTAATGGTGGTCATGATGTGGGCCAGGTTCCTGGTGTCTTCTTCCAGAATGAAGAAAAGGCACATAGACCATACAACTAGGAAGGTAGCTTTATTCAAAGCAATATACAGTTCAAATTTGATGTCACTCTTGACAGTGAGCCACATGAATGAAAGGGTACTCGAGGGCTGCAATTATTGTCAGGGACTTTCTTTTAGGAGTTCAAGACAAGGCAGAGTTCCTTTGCTTAGGGCATAACAGGTGGTTCTCCATTTAGATTGAGAGGCTGGGATTATGTAAATCTTTGCTCAAGGTCCCTTCCATAATGCATCTCACTTTAGTCATAGGTGCACTCAAATATGCAGAGGCATAAAATGAGAAACAGGATTTTTCTTAAAAAAAGAAAACAAAACAAAAGAGTTCACTTAGAGGATATAGTTTTCCTTATTGAGCATTTATTCAAAAATGATTGTGGCCAGATTCATCCTCCTTCTTGTTCCCAGATATATTGAAAATACATTTGAATAGAAACTGTTAAAGTTTATGGTTGCTAATGAAAAGAGAAACATATCCTTCTGTTCAGAGTAGAGGATGTTTGCAGACTGATATCAGTGGGGGGCCTAGGCTATTAACAATTTTGTTGTGCAGAGGGGATTGTGTAGACTTAGTGTGTATGGGCATGTAGACTTAATATGTGCAGGTTAAGGTCTCAGGCTTCGAAGTGCACTAGAGGAGAAGTGTGTGCATGGACCAAGTCAAGTGGAGTGCCAGGTTGCTGAACTATTCTCTGTGTGTACCTGTCTCAGACTCAAAAAGTACCTGACTTCTTACAGAGCTCACTAAAAACCCAACTGAGCTACAAGCTCAGCAGGAGTAAGTCTTACCTAGGAATAAGCAGCAAAACCTTATTTTCTTTGTGTGTCTGTGTGTACATATATACATGTTTGAGTGTTTGTACATATCATGTGTGCATACAGGAACATGTGCACATTTGTATGTGTGTATAGGCCAGTTACTGATATTGTATGTCTTCCTCAATTGCTCTCCATCTTATATTTTGAGACATGGTCTCTCCTTGAACGTGAAGCTAACGTGTTTGACCAGCAAATCCCTGGGATTCTCCTATCTCTGTCTCCTTAGTGCTGGGATTATAGGCATGCACTGCCATATCCAGGTTTTCTGCATGAGTTTTGGGGTATCAAACACAGGTCTCCATGCTTGCATAGCAAGCACTTTACCAACAGCTGTCTTTCTAGTCTACAGTCTTATTTTCTATCAGTATTCCCTCCTCTCCTCTGCCAAATGTTTACTCTCTCCACATCGGCATGTATAACACTTTCTTAAAGCCACTCATCCCAACTCCTTACTCCATCCTGAGTTCCATTAGCACCTGAGCTAATGTGATTGTAGAACAGTTGATTGAAAATCTCAATTATTTCTTTGAAGAAAGGAACCGTCTTGTTGACTTGGAAACTTCAAGTAGAAACTTAACAATGACTTAATTAACATTTGCTAAATGAATAAATTGATGGGTGGATTGTTGAATGGGGTATTCATGGCTGAATGGGTGGATGGATAGATGGATGGATGGATGTGTGGGTGAAGGGTAGATGCATGGATGAATGGCTGAATGGGTAAATGGTTGAATGAGGGAATAGATGAGTGGATGGATTCATTATGGGTGAATGGGTGTGTATAAAGAGAAGTGTGAAGGTTTCAGGATTAACAGAATGTCTTATTCTTGTTATTTTGGTTGTTTCTTACTTTGTTTTCTAGAAATAGATGAATTATGGGTATATAATCTTGTTCTAAGAGCAGCAATTACTTTTACTAAAATGTTGGAGTTTTAATTACATGTTTATTTTGAATCAGTAAAGATTGTATACATCTATCATGCCATTTTAAAATATTTTTGGATATGAATCATGGAGTGGTTAAATGTAGCCAATTAATAAATACACAACCTCACATATTCTGTGCTGATAACGTTATCCAGTCTATGCAGCTTTCCAAGCCTGTGTCTCCTCTATAGATCTTTAGAATCCATTGCTGTTAGCTCCAACTTCATAGCATTTGACCAACATCAGTACATTCTCTTGGGCTCATTGCTTTGGGCCTTGGTAAATATAACCAAGAGCCCAGGAGGCACCCAGCTTCCTGTAGGGTTCTCTGAGACTGCAGCTGAGCCACAAGTCCAGTAGTTGTGGATCATACTTATATTTTAATTTCCTTCCAACCAAGAGGCTCCTGGGGATACTGACAAAAAGTTCCCAGGCTGAGGAGGTATTTCATTTCTTACTCTGAAAACTGAAAGTTGTCCTGGTTTTTAGTTGGTATGTTGGGAAAATTTTAAGACTTATCCAGACCCTACCCTTGCCAAGGCCAGCTTACAGAAATGTTACACGGTCTATTGTCTTTGGTTAAAGGTGAGATCCTGAAAGCAGCACATCATATTCCAGTGAGAGCAGGTGGCTATGCCATATTCTCTCCACATAGTGCTCCTTTCTCTTGAACTGCATTGATAAATCTGGTATTTTCTCATTGGCACGCATTGTCCTGTCAGCTGTGCTTTTCCCAGGGAGTCACATTTTTCTTTTATGAGCACAGCATTCTTTCAAACATCTTCTATTGGTGAGTCACAGGGACCCACCACAGTAAGGGAGAAAAGTCCATCCCTACACCGGGGCATGCGATGACTCAGTGGACCCAGGGCACATTCCAGCAGAAGGCACTTCTGTACTTTATCATGGGCAACTTTCCACCACCTCCACCCAGAAAAAGTGAAATGCACATTGGGCTTTTCCCATTTATTCATACCTGCTATCTCTCTCCCAAAATGATGGCCACACAACGTTTTCTCACTTCAAGTAGAGTGCATTGTTAATTGTTTAGACTTAAGAGAAGGTTGCGTGCAAGCAAGAAAATGGCATATATACAAAAAAGTAAGTGAAGAAGGCAATGAACAGTTTCTTGGAGGCTTTGAGAATCAGTTACATTATCCTGCTGCCTCCATCAGTCATTCCAGTTAATTTAGAAAATAACCAAGCCTTAACTATGTCTCTCCTTTTACTTCTTAGCACTTTTTTTGGTACTAGGCAGTATGATGTCCTCAGGAAAACTGCACATTGATTAAGTACCACAAAGTACTTTCTGACATGATCTCATAGCACTCTCTCCTTTGTCTTTATTGCAGTCCACACCCTCAGTTACTGTAGTTCTTATTTATCTTTCAATGACTGCCTCCAACTAAACTATAAAATCCTAGACAAAGAAAGCCATGTCTGTTTACCTGGAGTCTTGAATGGTGCTCCATAATCATAGACTTTCCATAAACAAAGGATTGATGCATAAAACCAATTATCAGCTGGCATCAGCTTATCTGGAAACAAGCCCCAAAGTGCTTCTTTTAAACCACTTCAGTTATTTCATCCATACCATGATTGAAAGCCAGCCTACAGAGCTTCTCAAACTTCTGGTGAAAGTTTCCCTACTTTCTTAGGCTCATATCTGTACTTTGCTCATCCCCCTACCCCTACCCCACTACAAACTGCCTAATGGCTAATACAAGAAGGCACTGTGGGCTCAACTGTGGTCTACTAATCTATCCTGCCCCTCCTCTTCATACTGTTGCTTGTTGCCTACCTGATCTCATTTCTCATCGTTTCTTAATCAGATTTCCCAAACCCTTTCTCTCTGATCTGTGGGTTCATAGTTGGGTATCAGCAAAATTTTCTATAATTATGTCATTTTTCTCCATAACCCAGGAAGGAATTATAGAAACAGTAGAAAAGGCAGTCTTAAACTTCAATTTTCTAGGGGAAAAAAAATCAAAATAAAACTAGGCTTTCTCCAGATTTCCAGTGATTAGTTGGACCAAAGGCTAATCCAAGAGGGATGAAGTTGAGAGTCAGGGCGTACAGCAGAGGAAAAGGATTATGTGACATGACATCAGACCTCCGATACATGTGGTGGAGTTCCTTCTGCAAAATTTGGCAACCTTAAGTCCTGACCACACTGGTCTCAGCACAAGACCTCAGATCCTAGAGTAGTCGCTAACAGCTAAAGAACAGGATGCTAAAGTGCACTGATCTGCAAACACTTTTCAAGTGTTTAGTCCCTAAAAGGGCTGAGATGTACATTTCACACCTTTAAGCCTAATGTTTTCCCACAACTTTAGATAGATATTGAAAGATATATTATTTCAACATATTATACACATTATCAAACTTTAAAACATTAAAAATATATCAAATGATCATCAAAATACCATAATGATTGTCACTCTTTCATATTGAAATAAGTGAACATATCTATTTGAAATTTTTATTACATATCTTTGAATTAATATCCTAACTGCCACATAATTTTATCCTAAAATAGCTACTTTGCCCTAAAAGTCTTACCTTAATTACCTTATAATATTCTTTACAAAAATATAATCTTTATATATACTTAAATTTCAACATTTCAAACTTTATCCAGATTGAATTGCTATAATAATTAGTAAATAATTGATTCAATATGTGTATAAAATTTGTGGTATGTAATATAAGTGGATAAAACTTTACACGGGACTGCTTTCCTTTACAATATTTACTGTAGGTATCCATGAATGAATCTGTCTCATTGATAAAATATGACAAGCTTGAGCATTCAATTTCATTCCCATTTTTAATTTTTAGGCATAGCAATTTTTCAGGCAATCTGTGCCTGCAATCAAGCAGTTAGGTGTGGGAACAGAATTCCACACAGTCCAATGATACTCCTCCTTAGGTATGAAATGCCAACGCTTACCTCAGAAGATTGAGTAAGGAAAGTTTGCTTAATGATCTGCCAACCGAAAAACTGATTAAATCCTAGTCTATCTCTTCCAAAACCAAGGAAGCTGCCTGGCTTGTGATCCCAAAACGCTTGTTAAGAATTCTTTGTTTCTGGGTACCAACTGCCAAGTTTTAAATGTTGCCTTTTTCCTTACCTGACATGTTTTTACACTCTGAAGCATCTTTAGGACAGGGGAGTGCTGCAGGACCAGGCTGATCAGAAACTTCTGTATAAAAATAGAGCTCAACACAAGGCTTGAACCCATGACCCTGAGTTCTATGCTCTTGTACACTATAAAGATTTGTCACTCCTACTGGTTTAATAAAATGTGGATTGGCCAGTAGCCAGGCAGGAAGTATAGGTGGAGTGACCAAACTAGGAGAATTCTGGGAAGAGGAAAAGCAGAGAGTCAGTCACTGGCTAGATGCAGAGGAAGCAAGATGAGAATGACTTACTGAGAAAAGGTACCAAGCCATGTGGCTAAACATAGATATGAATTATGGGTTAATTTAAGTTGTAAGAGCTAGTAATAAAACACTGAGCTAAGAAGCCAAACAGTTTATAATCAATATAAGCCTGTGTATTTCTTTGGGACTGAATAGTTTCAAGACCAGGTGGAACAGAAACTTCTGTCTACAGAGCAGGGTATACTTTTTTTGCAAAATTAGAGAAAAGAGAAAAGATAACTTAAACTTTATTGTAAGCATCATCTTGGGCACTTTATACATGGAAACTCAGTCCCTTAAATCCTTCTATCAGCCCAGTATGGTGGTGCACATCTCTCATCTCAGAACTAGGAGGAATGACACCAGGAAGATAGCAAGTCCAAGTCCTGTCTAGGCTACACAGCCAGTTTAAGGGCAGCCTGGTTACATAGTGTGACTGTGTCTGTATATCTCCCAGAAGTCCCTACACACCACTGGTACATGTAAAATATGCAGAAAACCACTAGATTAGTGTCATGGTTTTTGTTATTTTGGAAGTCTTTTTCTTAAGTGGTGACCATGAGTCTCATTAATAAGACCTAAAGCACTCCAAAATTGTTTTCTGAATTCTAAATTATTATCAAGACAGTCATTCTTAGAATTTTGCCATCACTAATCTGAATAATACATTTGAAATACTTTATTAGTAGTAATGATGAGAAATAATAATTGACCTAGCATTTGTGTATATATTATGTCCAAGTTACTTTACAAAAACTTTCCATGAAGCCTATACTACTAAGAACACTATAAAGTACATATTATTCCTATTCTACTGATTATGAAATAGAGCCACAGATTATCATTTGTGTATAGTTTCATTGGTAAGTGGTGAAACTAAGCTTCATACCCAGAGAATTTGGGTGGAACAGCTGGAGTTTAACCACCACTTAACATCTCCTAATGGGCTATCACTATCATTCTTAGCTTAACATTGCTGGATTTCCTTCATTGGGTTTTCCAGACATATTTTGAAGCCCTGAGGAACAGGAGCATGAAACAGGTTTTGTTGGAGGGGTGATAGCCATGCCTTAGGGTGAAAGTCTGAGAAGGATGCTGCCACAGTAACTGTGGACAATGGAAAAGGCACACTGTGGGTGAAGCATTCTAATCCTAGGAAGAGAGGCTAAGGACTCAGAAATGAGGGTGGAAAACGAATAGGACCTTGTCACTATGACTCTCTGCCAGGTCCCTTCTGGAACCTGCTGAGTAAAACAGAGAATTAACTCTTATGTTCTAGTGATGTTGCATGTCCTGTGCACGTAGGCATGTGTGGGTGATATAGGGAGTCTTTCATATCAGTCTCGATATTATTGTACACATATGCACTGACTGTATCATGTGATGCAGACACAGCCAAGGTTAATGTCTTAGATCAGAAAGGCTGATAGTCGTGGTGTGTTCCTGACTCAGGAATGTTTCGGTTTCAGGCCAGTTTTCCACTTCACTTGCCAGAGTCAAATGTAAAGTCGAGCAAAAACGGCTTAGACTAGTTACATCATCCCAAAATTAAGGATAGATACTGATAAGCTCAAACCTACCCGAATGTCTTGAAGTTCAAGGTGTCAGTGCCTGTCAGAACAAGTGAAGGAAATTCCCAAAATTTTGACAAAGTTATATGTGTTAACTGAGACTAAAATGTGTCCTGCTTCATGGGGTTAAAGCATATCTGTTGTTTAGATGGACCGGAGGGTGGAAATCAGCACTTAGACATGGGAGCTGTGAGTTCAACTCTGGAAAGAAACAAGCTGTGGGAGCTACTCTTGGGGTTGTTTGTGTTAATCTCTGGGTACCTCTTTCAGAATATTATAAAAGAATTTGCTGATAAGGAATTGAAAATAAGCGAAAGACCTAAAGTAATGGTTAATTTTGAATTCAACCCACTGGGAAAATCCTAAAATGGACTAGATTAATCCCACTCCCCCATTGTAAAGTATATTCCCACATAAAATATGGCACAGGGCTTGGGATAACACCGACATGAAAGAATCTTGGTATGTGGTTTTTACTTCTAAATATCAATCAGCTGCAGTAAGGCTGTGAAAACACAAATCACTCTGGGCACAGTACCAACATCAAAAGAATAATAGCTACATGGCACCATAAATAACTGAGTGGTTGGCAGGCAAAAGTTCTAGAGAGTCAGGCTTCAATGCATTATTGGAAAGAATTAGCTAGTAATTCAAAGTTTTCAAATATGGCATGGACTATATTATGAGATAATGGGATAGAAATGGACAAGGAAAAGCCACTAAGGATGTTGTAGGTGGCGGTGCCACTTTAATGGAAGTTTGGGCTAGATATTAAATTAGGTCTTCTTGTCTCTTATGCCACTTAACTCTAGTTTAACAAATTTTTAAAATCAAAAAATTCACTTGGAAACTTCTTTTTTTTCTTTCTTAATTTTACAAATATATAAACTTGTGGGGTAAGTAAATTTACCTACTTTTAAGTTACAATTATTTATTAAAAAAACATGGGTGATGGGGTAGTGCGGTAGCGGGAGGGCCTGGAACAAGGGGAGTAAATGTAAATTTTTCTTTTAACAATAATAATAATAAAAAATATTTAAAATAAAAAAAAAAACATGGGTGGGTGGTGGTGGCGCATGCTTTTAATCCCAGCACTCGGGAGGCAGAGGAAGGCAGATGTCTGTGAGTTTGAGGCTAGCCTGGTCTACAAGAGCTAGTTTTAAGACAAGTTCCAAAGCTACAGAGAAACCCTGTCTCAAAAAAAAGGAAGGTAGGAAAGAAGAAAGAAAAAAGAAGACAAAAAAAAGGAAAATAGAAAACATAACTGTAGTTTGCAAATACCCTTCCATGATTTTTTTTTTTGAAAGAGGGGTCAGAATATGAATGACCATGCTGCATTTCAGGTTCCAGACATTTCATTGAAGACAAAAGGAGAGAATTATTTGATTCAAGGAGATCATATCAAATTATTAAATGGTTGGAGGGCCTTCTTGCCCCAAGGAAAGAGTTTAACCAAATGAATTTTCTATTATTAATATTTTTGTTAGCATATAAAATAATGGGTTTCAGCTTAACCCTTTCATACATACATCATTAAATTTCTCCCATAGTCATCCCTCATACCCTTTTCCTGCCCACCTGCTCTTCCCCCATCCTTCCATCAAACATTCTTTCTCCAGCTTCCATGCCATATACATATATTTCAATTTAGATTCCAAAAGAGTTTGTGATGCTTTTCTTCCCTAATTCCCTCTTCTTTCCTTTCTTTTTGGACCCCTTTCTCTCTCCAAATATCCCCTCCTTCTCTTACTTTCATCACACACACACACACACACACACACACACACTCATGCACAGACACACTCTTGTGCACAAATACACTGTCAGTGGTGGAGTCAAACCAAGGACACTGCATGTGCTTTTCCTCAGTCTCAGTCCCACAGACTTTTTTTTCTTAAGATTTTGAGACTAAGTTTTGTCAAGATATTCAAACTTGCCTTGAACTCAGTTTGTAATTGAATTTTATTCAATTTACAACTTATAAGAGATTGTCATATGATATAAAATGTTTATGGGGAGAATAATGTTCACATTGGTGTGTGCAAGTCCTCAACGGGAGTCATTCACTCAAAGGAAATCCAAGGATACAAAGGAAACAGAAAATGATAATGGAAAATGCAGCATAAAGTCATTCACGGTTATGGACCCTTGAGTAAGTCATTCACAGTTATGGGGTCTTGAGTAAGTCAGTTATGATTATGGAGTCTTGAGTAAGCCCGTTGGCCTCTTATGCTGCTTGTGGTTGGAGCTATTTGAATTAAAGGTGGTGTAGTGATATTTTGCTTATGATCTAACAAATAAAACTTGCCTGAAAGATCAGAGGCAGAACAGCCATCCACTAGTTCTTACCTCTACCTGATACCAAAAGGGCTATCCTGTCCTATGAATCCTCAGACTAAATGGATGCTCTATTGGAAACTTCAGACTGAATGCTCTTTCCAGGAAACCTCAGACTGAATCTGAGCTTCTGTCTCTTTCTGCCTTATATTCCATCTGTGTTCTGCCCTACAGCAGCACTGGACACTCTCCCCCACTCCCTTTATAGAGTTCCTATACTATCTGGTTAACTGCAAGCTTCACAGTACATGGTATATATTGTTATCTTGCAAAGACCCAATCAATCAGTGCAGGGGCTCTCTAGCTGTTTGCAGCCTGTATTAGAAGCACGTGAAAAGACAGACTCCTGAGTCCCATTTCAGTTTCTGATTCAGTAGATGAATCCCCAGGATCTCTGTTTCAATATAAGTGATGATGGTGTCACAACCCAGGGAAACACGCTTTGAGGATTACTGACCTACATAAAAAACAGAGTGACAGGTGAGAATCGGAAAGGAGGCAGCAGTGATTGAAGCACAGCTCTGTTTGCTACAATTGTGCAATCGCTGTACAAAGATAAAATCAAACTTGAAATTCAAAAGTATTACAGATGAGGAAATGTTAAAATATTAAATTCCAGCTAGAAAAATGCATTCCCAGGGAGACAAATGCCATTCTGACTGGGAGTGGGGACAGTAGGAGCTTAGGATTCTGGGATAATCACATCAATTCCAGTTCCCTATGACTTGACTTTTAGATCTTGGCAATATAGTTCTCTATTATGGCCCAACAGTTCTCACATTTGACTCTTTATTTAAAAAAAATAACCTATGATTTTTTAAAAATAACTGATCCATGTGACTTGTGCCAAGATCAAGGGTGTGGTCTGTGCACCAGGATATTTGACTGCTTTCCAGGTCTGTGTGCATAGCTGATACTGTAGCCTCTAACTCGTTTGGTATGCAAACACTTTCTTATCCGGAAACCAAGTCCAAGTTCCAAAAGTGGAGTGGTGAGCTGAGTGGAAGGGATAAAGGTTAATTTCTTAGGGTTTCTGCTTGTATAAATTAACGTTAAAAACAGCAAAAAGAAAAAAAAAGGAAGAAAACATGTGACAGTGGTCAAGCAAACTGACTCTTGGGCAGCAGTTCTACAAAGAAGGTATTTTCAGATATTTGGGGATGTGATTAGCATAAAGAACCAGATTTCTATAGTATAAAAGAATTGCATTCTTTTTATGCTTTTTTAAGTCATTAGGTCTTAGTCATACATAGCTCATTTAAACAGATACAACAACAAGCCAAGTTCTGTGTGTTTAGAAGCCTGGCTTTGAGGACGGCTCTCACCTTCCTTAAACAGAGACATAAAGGCTTGGCCCATGCATTTCAGTCTTGTTTCGCCTGTGACATCACTTTTTCCAGCCACTTATTTGGAACGTTTATATTTTGTGAGCCTGTACTTGCCAGATCTCAGGCTGCCTGGGAAATGAAAGGCAAGGATAGAAGGGGAATTGTCATCACCTGGCAGCCTTCGTCGACTCAGGCTTTGGGTACATAGTAGAAATAGAACAGAGAAGGGAGGTGAGTCATAGTCATGCTAAGACATGTTGGCAAGAAGGATTTCCTGCTCAACTCTGGAGGAGGCAGATGAGGACTTTATTATCCTGTACCTCCTGCTTATTCGTGTTGCAAACAATTCTCTAGACAACTAATCTTTGAACTATTTGTCAGAATTCTCTTGGTCTGTTCTTCCAAGTACAGAAGGTGGAATACAGGTTCTTAAATGAATCTGTGCTATACGAATGAATTTGATACAAGAAACTTCATACCAAAGTGAAGAAAGCTATCAGGCCTCCCCCATGGAGAACCTGGTATAGAAAAGACTGCTTGAAGTGCCAGAGCTCTGGCTTGTTTTCTGGAAAGAAAACAACATAGGTGTTCAGGAGTTAATGTGGCAGCTTCCGTGGTCAGGGAAACATTAATTGGATCATAGCCATCATCATTGAGTGAGCAAATGGTCCACATAGATACTTGCTCAATCTCTAGGAACAGGGATCTAACAACAATGTGCCTCTGAACCTCCTAGATACCTTGTTAGGACAAACACACTGCTCTAGTGCACATCACCAAAACCTACATTTTCAAGACTTTCTCCTCAGTAATTCATTTTCATCGTAGTGTATATTAGCTGTACAAAACAATGGGTGTTTGTTATGACATTTTCTTACAAATAATGTACTTTGATAATATTCACCCTTATTTATGTCTCTTATCCCCTTCCTACTTCACTTTGGTCTCATCCTCCTTTCAAATGGCCCTACTTCTAATTTCACGTTTTTATTAAATAGAATCTGAATATGGAGAAATATGCAGTATTTATCTTTCCAAATACTTACTTAAAATATTGTATCTGTCTCTACTGTTTTCCTGCAATGGTAATTCCAATCTTCTTTGGAGTAGAATAATCCTCCATTGTGCCTATCCCTAAACTTTTCATTCTCCATTATCCATCCATGACATAGATAGAGGCTGATTCCATAATTTGTCTGTCAAGAATAGTGTCACAATAAGTATAAATGTGTGAAATTTTTCTGGTATGCTGACTTATGTTCTTTGGTATATATACCCCAAAGTTATGTAATTCAATCATAGGGTAATTCTAATTTTAGCCTTTTGAGGAACTCCATTGTTGATTTATATCATGTTAAACACTACATGAATTTATATTCCCACAGTAGAGGTTCAGTGTTACTCTGCTTCTTCACCTCTCTTATCCATGCAAGCATTCCGTATTCCTTTTCTTCATAATGTCCATTCTATTTAGGGTGAGACAGACCCTCAGTGTACTGTTGGCTTTGTATTTTTATAATAAGTAAAGATATTTTTCTAATAAGTAAAGCAAATTTTTTGCTTTTTGTCATTCTTGCTTCTTTCAAGAACTGTTCAATTTATTTGTTAGTTGATTAGAATGTCTCTTCTTTTAATGTTTATTAGTGTGGTAGTAAGTTAGTAAAGTAGTTTATTATTAGTTTATCTGAATCATAATCCCCTGAGAGAAGAATAACTGGTGAAGGCTTTCTAGACTGTCTCTTCATGTGACTGCTGCCTTTATGTGCAGATGCTTTTTACTTTTTTAGGTTTTTATTATTTTTACTGAGCTAAATATTTTCCTCCACTCCCCTCCCTACCTTCCCCTCCCTTTCTATTTTCTTCCATGATCCCTATGCTCCCAATTTTCTCAGGAGATCTTATCTTTTTCTACTTCCCATGTAGATTAGATCCATGTATGTCTCTATTAGAGTCCTCTTTGTTGTCTAGGTTCTCTGGGATTGTGAACTGTAGGCTGGTTTTACTTTTCTTTATGTCTAAATGATACTTATGAGTGAGAACATATTTTATTTTTCTTTCTGAGTCTGGATTACCTTGCTTAATATGATGTTTTCTAGATCCATCCATTTGCCTACAAATTTCAAGATGTCATTATTTTTTTTCATTGTGTAAATGTACCACATTTTCCTTATCCATTCTTCAGTCAAGGGGCATTTAGGTTGTTTCCAGGTTCTGACTATTACAAATAATGCTGCTATGAACATAGCTGATCACATTTCCTTGTGCAACAATTGAGCATCCTTTGGGTATATACCCCAAAGTGGTATTATTAGGTCTTAAGGTAGGTTAATCCTAATCTTGTGAGAAATCACCATACTGACTTCCAAAGCAGCTGTACAAGTTTGCACTCCCACTAGAAATGGTGAGCATTTCCAAGTGTTTTTCAGCCAGTTTAGATTCTTCTGTTGAGAGTTCTCTTTTTAGGTCTATGCTCTATTTTTTTAAATTGGATTATTTGTTTTTTGATGACCAATTTTTTGAATTCTTTGTATATTTTGGAGATCAACCCTCTGTCTGATATGGGGTTGGTGAAGATCTTTTCCCATTCTGTAGGCTGCCATTTTGTCTTGTTGACCATGTCCTTTGCTTTACAGAAGCTTCTCAGTTTCAGAAGGTCCCACTTATTAACTGTTGTTCTCAGTGCCTGTGCTACTGGGGTTATATTTAGGAAGTGGTCTCCTGTGCCAATGCATTCAAGTGTACCTCCAACTTTCTCTTCTATGAGGTGAGGTTCAATGTGGTTTACTTTATGTTGATGTCTTTGATCCATTTGGACATGAGTTTTGTGCATGACAATACAGATCTGTTTTCATTCTTCTACATGTTGATATCCAGTTATGCCAGCAGCATTTATTAAATATGCTCTCTTATTTCCATTTTATATTTTTTGTTTCTTTGTCAAAACCCAGATGCTTGTCGGTGAGTGAATTGATATCTGGGTCTTCAGTTCAATTCCATTGGTCCTCCTGTTTGTTCTTATGCCAGTATCAGGCTGTTTTCAGTACTGTAGCTCTGAAGTGGAGTTAGGTGTCAAGGATTGTGATGCCTTCAAAGTTCCTTTATTGTATAGGATTGTTTTGGTTATCCTGGATTTTTGCTTTTCCATTATGAAGCTGAATATTATTATTTTAAGGTTTGTGAAGAATTTTGATGTGAGTTATTGGGCATTGCATTGAGTCCGTAGATTGGTTTTTAGTAAGATTGACATTTTTACTGTGTTAATTCTACCTACCCAAGAGTTTGGAAGATCTTTCCATTTTCTAATGTCTTCTTCAATTTCTTTCTTCAAAGATTTAAAGTTCTTGTCATATAGGTCTTCCACTTGTTTGGTTAGAGTTACTCCAAGATATTTTATGTGTTTTGTGGCTATTGTGAAGGATCATATTTCTCTGATTTCTTTTTCAGCCCATGTATTCTCTGCATAAAGGAGGGCTACTGATTTTTTTTTTTTTAGTTAATCTTGTATCCGAGTTGTAGGAGCTCTTTGGTAGAATTTTTGGGGTCACTTCTGTAAACTAGCATATGCTATTTAAATTGTATACAACCCTTACGACATCTTCCATGGGTTTTTGGTATATGACAACTCACTTTTTGCTTTTTTTTTTCTTATGCTATTGGTATTCTCTTCAAAAAGTCAGTGCATACCTACGTATTTAAATGTTTTACCCAGTTTCTTAGAATTATTCCAGAGTATCAGATATAATATTAAATGCCTTGATCCATTTTGAGTTGGTTTTTTTGTTTGTTTGTTTGTTTGTTTTTCGAGACAGGGTTTCTCTGTAGCTTTGGAGCCTGTCCTGGAACTAGCTCTTGTAGACCAGGCTGGTCTCGAACTCACAGAGATCCGCCTGCCTCTGCCTCCCGAGTGCTGGGATTAAAGGCGTGCACCACCACTGCCCAGCTATTGAGTTGGGTTTTTATAGAATAAAGAAGTGAATTTTATTTTAGTCTGCATGAAGGCATCCAGTTTCCCCAGACCTTCTTGTTGGAAAGTCTTTGCTCCAGCACCTTATGCTTTTGTCACCCTTATCAATAATCCCATGGCTGGATATAACCGTTTAAGTTTATTTGGGGGTCTTCTCTTCTATCTCATTGGTCTCTACATCTGGGTTTGTGCCCAGTGTTGTGATGTTTGTTACCATATATCATTTAATTGAAATTGGGTGCTGCAGTGCCTCCAAGCTTTGTTTTTTTTTTTTCCTTTACAATTATTTTGGCTGTTTGGAGTCTATTGTGCTTCCATATGAATTGTATGACTATTCTTACTACTTATGTGAAGAATATATAGTAATTTTAGCAGGTAGTAATTGAATCTGTAAATTGATTTTGGTAATATAGCCATTTTAATCCCATCAATACATAAGCATGGGATGGCTTTCACCTTCTAATTCTTTTCAGTTTCTTTCCTTGGCATATTGGTGTCTCCTTTTTGAGTTTTTTTTTTTTTACCTCTTTGGTTATGTTTATTCCTAGAAATTTTATTTATTGTTTTTGAGGCTATCGTAACTAAATTAATTTACTCATCTGCTTGTTTGACTTCTCTTTGAGCTGTTTGCTCGATTTCAAAACAAATTTTTTTAATTCCTTGGCTATCAATCATTTTAGTTTCTTTGGATTCAGTTACTGGTAGGCATGGAAAGGGAAGAGAGGGGGTGGTTAAGGAACAAAAAGAAAAACCAGGAAAGTGAGATGACTATATCCTTTGCAAACTAGCCATACCTACTAAGTATTTTTCCTAACTTGTGTGAACCACAGCAAGTTATTGAATATGGGAAGGGAGATCACAGGAATCCTCTCCTTATAGGAAATGTGGGTAACCTAGACTTGTGGTTTGTATCTGAAGAAAAGACAGACTTGTAGGATTAAGGCCTTAGCCTTAATCTGTGTTAACCCTAGACTGTTAATGTCAGAATTAAATTGAATCATCATGTATATTATGATGGCCAAAAGTTGCAATACTGGTTGTTGGTGTTTAAAACCCACATATTTGTAGTCAAGTGTTGAGAGTACCCACTTTTGTACATAAAACATGTAGTTTAAAAAAAATGAAGTCAGCAATAGTGATAAGAAGAGTAGTAAGGAGAAGAATTAGCAAAGCTAACATCAAAAAGTCAGTTTTAATGGTGGGACCTGATGTTCTGTGAAAAGCCTGTCTTTATTAAAGATTGACTAGAACTTCATAATGGTGGAGAGGTGAGATGCTGTAGATGAAGGCCAGAATTATCTCGGGTTGTCTTCAATCTCTTGAATAGGCGTTTACCACCACACTGCATGACTGGCCTAATATCCTTGTACCAGGTACAACACTTACAATTTATCTTTAGGCTTAGCAGGCCATTAATTAACTCAACGAACACTAAACGTTGTTAAAATGCCTGAACCAGTTAGAAGATACCGTTCTGTCCTATACTGTCTAACAGAATGTGACGATCTGATGTCCCTACCAATGTATCTGACTTAATTAGACTTAAAATCTGTTCTTTTGTTTTTCTGTGACTTTAAAAGTTCATGTAACCTTCTCCACAGCAGAAGAATATGGCATTTAAAAAGTAACTTCAATCACATATTCTCAGATCATAGTTGCTCACTTTGGCTCAAAATAAACTAACTCTTACTCATTTTGGAAAATAACTATATTTTTTGTCAAGAAATATAAAATATATAGAAACAAAATGGACAGAAAAAGAGTTTTGGTGAGGTAGAACTAAAGCAGAAACAGATTATTTTATCTTTTGGTGTTTAGTGGAACCCAGGTGACAGAAAAACAATCTCAAACATTCTTTCTGACTTCACACTGTTCTCATTTTCCCAGATTTTCCTTTATTTCTCATCAGCCTTTCCCAATACAATTATAGAGTATTTGATCAAGGTGATCATTATGTGTAGCAACCAACTCTAGCATATGTTTGGCAACTATTCTATCAAAAAAGAAGGAAGATGGGAAGGAAAGAAAGTGGTAGCAAGAAAACAGAAGGCTGTGGGAGTGGGGATGAGAGAGAAAAGAAGGCCAGCAGGTAGGTGGTATTCTTTGCCAAAACATTCCCATCTTACTGAGTTCTCCTGTGTCCTCCTCAACTGAATTAATAGCTCTTTATCCACTAGAGGGAAATATCATCATTTCTCCTTTAGGAAAACTTCCTAAAGAAAAGTCTCTTCCCCCATCCTACTGGAGCCTGTTTTCTGGACACTGTCACCACCTTTTCTAACCCTTCTTCCAGTTAGGTTTTGGCATCTTGATAAGGTGTGAACTGTCATAAAATAACTTGTATCCCTTCTGTAGAGAGTTCTCATTCACTCTTTATTACTTATAAATCAAATCATTCTTTAATTGTTCCCCTCAGACTCACGTGGGTGGTCATGTGTACCCCATGTTACAATCTGAAAAGATAGCATTACTGCAATGTGTACTTTATTGTCTTTTCAGAAAGCAAAACTGGAAGTGGAGCTATGGTTCAGAGGTTAAAGGTGTTTGTTGTTCTTTCAGAGAACCGGAGTTTGGTTCTTAGCACCTACATGGTAGCTCAAAACTACCTGTAACTCAAGCTTCAAGAGATCTGACAGTTCTGTCCTCAGAGGACTCCTGCAGTCATGTGTACTTATCTCCAAACCTCCATGCACATATACACATTTTAAAAAATAAGACAACAAAACTAGATGCTCTGCAGGAACTTTTCTTTCCCAACTATTGCCACTGAAAATGGACAGATTTTAAAACACATTAAAATTTGATAGTGTATCAGGATTCTTCATAAAAATAGGAGCAATGTAATTTCTAAGTGAGAGAGAGAGATGCTAGAGAATGAGAGAGGATAAGAATCCTGAAAGGTGAGGAATTCTAAAATTGTCAGGTAGCAGGTTGGAGACCCAAATGAGCCAATGCTTCATTTTTGAGCTTTGGCAAACCATGGAAGTTCAAAATGGTCTGCCAAACGAAGGTCTCATCTATTTATAGCAAAGTCAGGCTTCTCATTCTGTGTAGACCTTTATCTCACCAGATCAGCCAGTCACATCAGGCATACTAGAGAAATGCTCTACTTTACCCAGCCCAACAATTCAGACACTGATCTCATGCAAAGGCACCCTCACAAGACACACCTGTAATAACATCTCACCATACTTGCTGCCAAAATGACCCATGGAATTAACAATCCCAGAGAAATAAATTCCCCAAGAATTGTGCTCCACTTTTTCTGTAACAGTATTTGTGAGGACAGGAAAAAAGAATAATGTCCTAAGCAAAAGATGGTCATGCTAATTGAGAGCCTATGGGGGATCTAGATGGTTTCCTTTCTCTGGAATTGTTTAGCCTCCCAGAAGCCCCACAGTTATTGTCTTTCATTGTAATGGTTTGTGTCCAGTTAAAACCTGGGTCCCAAGAAGAACTGTTGGATGACCAGGTAACTCAGGGGAAGGCAAAACTGGAATCTATAACCCTACGAAATCATCATCATCATCATCATTTATGCCCCAGCAATGTTTAAACATGCATGTTCAGCTTGTTTATGGTGGTTCTCCAGTTGTTTCTATCCTGATTGATACCCAAGATGTGTTGTAGGAGACTCATAGTTAGTTTCCAGCTGCTCAGCCCTGAAATAACCAAACAGAAACTGTATTAATTAAATCACTGCTTGGCCCATTAGCTCTAGCTTCTTATTAGCTAACTCTCACACCTTAATTTAACCCATTTCTATTAATCTGTGTATCGCCATGGTGTCTGTCTCTGGAAGGGCTACATGGCTTTTCCTGACTCTGCCTTCTTTCTCCCTGCATTCAGTTTAGTTTTCCCCACCTAGCTCTACTCTGCCCTATCAGGTCAAGCCAGTTTCTTTATTAACCAATGGTATTCACAGTATACAGAGGGGAATCCCACATCATCTCCCCTTTTCTGTTTAAATAAAAAGGAAGGTTTTAGCTTAAACACAGTAAAATTACATATAACAAAACAGTTATCAAGCAAGAGTTACAGTTATAATATTTATATCTACTTTATCTTTTAGCATAAATTAGGAAAACTATAATTATAACTATATATTCAACTCCATCAAAGACTCCAGAAGGTTATAATATTACCTAAATAATCAGAAAGTGCATTGTAAGCAACTTCCAAAACTCTAGAATTGACAGAGACATCTCGCTGCCTGAACAGTCACCCAAAGTTCTTTTGTATCGTTGGGGCATCCATCTTTAAGCCTATAGGCCCAGAGTATCTGACAGACTTTCCCATGAAACAGGAAATATCAAAAACAGTTCTCTCTATATTGGCAGTTTGTCAGTCATTTTCTTCTGTATCCTGCAGAAGGTCTGGCAGATTCTTTCATGAAACAGGAACCCAGAAGGACTGTCACACCTTTAGGCAAGTTCAGCAGTCATTTCTCTATGGATCTTGTATATCCAGTTCACACAGTATAACATCAAGCAGTCCATGCAAGAGCAGTTTCTTGCCCAAATGATAGCAAACTCCATAAGAAGCATCTTCGATGCCCATCTTACTTTTCAAGTAATTGGTGCTGCAAGGAGCAGTTGTGTTTCATTGTCATAAAAACATCCTCAGTTTTTAAAACATTTTAAGTGTCATATTCCATAGGTCTTTGAAAGGTTTGGAGAATACCTATCTAACTGAAATATATCTCTATATATCTAGAATACCTAACTAAAATGACTAGAAACTTGACTATTATAGATGACTATCTATTAACCTATATTTCTCAATTATACATTACATTTTTAAATGAACTGCATAAACACAAGAGCAGAAATATACATATAACAAAATTGACCTTAAATTTGTATCAATAAACCAAGATCTATACCAATTTGTGTTATTGTCATATCCAAGGTTCCACAGTCTTCCTTTATGCTCTCTATCTAGTGTGTTTTGGCCGCCTTCTTCACCTTATCTCATGCACTTCTCCAAGAAGTGCTATCTTTGGGTATCTGCCATTATTCATTCTCATAACATGGCCAAAGTAGCTCAAGTGCTATTGACTTAGTTTACTTCCTTCTGTAGATGGAGATGTTTCTTAATGTCATCATTGTGTAACTTATCTCTTCATGTGAAACTAAGAATCCTCCTGAGACATGACATCTCAAATACATTCAGCAGCTATTTTGTGTAGCATTTCATTGTCCAGGTTTCTGAGTTGTAAAGAACGCAGCTCACAACAAGCTTCTCATTTTGTTGTTGTTGTTATGTCTCTTGCTGGCCAAACCTTTCCTAGTGCCTAGAATGGAACCCTTGCTATTCCTATCCACCTTTTGATGTCCTTTGAACTGAGGTTTCCTTCCAGATAGACAAAGCTGACTGTTTGCTTGAGGTTCTGATTCTTTATTAAAATGTTAAAATCCTGTGTGCCCTTCTCATGTGTTGTATCTCAGTCTTCTCGATGTTTACGTTCATACAAGGCTTTCCCTTACTTCCACCACTGTATTTATCATGGACTTCAGCTCATTTTGACTTTCAGCAAGTAATGCTGTATCATGGGTAAAATCCAAGTTATTGATTCACACACTGCCTATCTGCACACCTATCTCCTCATCCTTCCAGGCTGTTGTTATTATTAATTCCGGGAATATATTAAAGAGTAGTGGTGAGAGGACACATCCCTGCAACACTCCTACGATTGTCTTAAACTGATCACATAGTTCTCCACAGACTTTGACTGATATAAAGGTATCTTTACAGGCATTTTCTAGTATTCTTGTTGTTTTCTCTGGGTACCTGTTGAACCTCATTGTTTTCCAAAATCCTTTCCTCCAAATGCTATTAAATGCTTTCCTGAAGTTGATATAAAAGACATATAAGACATATTAAAAAGAAATACGAAGAATAACCCTACAAAATAGATATCCCCTAAATATATATCTTAGAAGGGGTTGTCTTTGAGGCAAACTACCAAAGACTTTGTGTAACGTGTGCTTAGAAGAATTAATGAATGCTTATGGTTTTCTATGTCTTGATCTTGATTTATATGTAGTATTTTTATTTTAATAGAAACCCTCTGAAATATGCACTAGTATTGTTCTTTGGGTATGAAGGAATATATATATCAGTATATATATCAAGGCAAGTTAGATAATGCTCCACAAGTAATAATTTGGAGAACTAAGTCTTTATCTTAATTAACTTTACCCCAATAACTATATTCTTATTGCTATAGTGTATTGATTCTGTTTACAAAGGAAGTACATGACCCTAACTTAAAATGATCCCTGACTGCACTATCAAATGATCATGACCTAATCCCTTCAGAGAAGCATTCTCTTTATTTTACTGCATAAAATTAAAGAATGGAAAAATTGGGTTTATGTTTCTATTATTCTTCTTGCAACATTCTTGTCAAGTCTTTGACTGTGATATGGTTCAAGCAACAAGTTACTTAACTTTTCTCCTTCAGTATTCTAAGCCATTAGCAGGCTTAATGCCCACCATTCATTGAATTGGAATCAGGTGCAAATGAAAGAATTTATTCAAAATTTTGGTGTAGTTCCTTTCTCTTCTTCTCCATATGTTCCCTCTAGCCATTTACACTTCCTCAATCAAATCTTTTATTTATTTTTCAAAACAATTTTTTCTCATTTTACATACCAATCCCAGTACCCTCTTCTTATTCTCCTCCCACTCCTCCCCTTTCCACCCCCATCTACTCCTCAGAGAAAGTAAGGCTTCCCATTGTGGAGTCAACAAAGTTTGGAACATCCCTTTGAGGCAGGACCAAGGCCCTCCCCACTATATCTAGCCTGAGCAAGGTATCCCTCCAAAGAGAATGGGCTCCAAAAGGCCAGTTTAAGTACTAGAGATAAATCCTGGTCCCACTGCCAATGGCACCACAGACTGCCCCAGCAACACAACTGTCATTCCCATTCAGAGGTCTAGTTTGGGCCTATGCAGGTTCCCCTGCTATCAGTCCAGAGTCAGTGAGCTCCCACTAGCTCAGGTCAGCTGTTTCTGTGGGTATCCTCATCATGATTTTGACCCTTTTGCTCATATTATTGCTTCTCCCTCTCTTTAGTTGGACTCTGGGACCTTGACCCAGTGCTAGCTATGGATCTCTGCGTCTGCTTCCATCATTTACTGGATGAAGTTTCTACAATGACAATTAAAGTAGTCATTAAATTAAAAGTAAATTTAATTAAATTAAAATTAAATTTAATTACAGGGGAAGTCCAGTTTAGGTATTATCCCCACTATTACTTAAGGTTTTAGCTGGGGGTCATTCATGTGGATTCCTAGGAATTTCTCTAGTGCCAGGTTTCTTGCTAGCCCCTCAGCCAAATTTTATTTGAGATTTCTTATTTGCAAGGAGTTTACATGGTACCCAACCAAAACTTGTGTTTTAGAACCTGTCAGTTACCTAGGGCTCTCCATTCAGGTTTTTAAATTTCCCAGAAGGCCACTCCAGTAAACAGAATATATGATGAAACTGCAAGCAAAGACAGAATCCTATTTGTTTTTCAAAACACTTTTGTCCTTCTTGGCCTATCCAGTCTACTGTTGGTTGGCTTCTCACAGTTATAAGGTCCTCTATTACTTTTGGGCTATTTTGTTTTAAAGGATCCATTTCTCAGGCTAGGAAAAAAAAAAACAAACCCAGTTTTGAAAGTGCCAGTATCCTCTGCTGTTGCTGGCTTCATGATGTGTAACATGAGGGCCTGCTTGTTGGGGTTTCTGTCCTGCCCAGTTCCCACAGCCATTTAGGTCCCAAAGAAATCACACAGTCTGCATTAATCATAAACTGATTGGCTCATTAGCTCAGGCTTCTTATTAACTCTTGTAACTTAGATTAACCCATTATTCTTATCTATGTTAGCCACATGGCTCAGAACCTTTTTCAGTGGGGCAGGTCACATCCTGCTTCTTAGGTGTCTGGACAGGACTAGGGAAAGAGCTTCCTTCTTCTCAGAATACTCCTGTTCTCATTGCTCCACCTCTACTTCCTGTCTGGTTGTCCCGCCTATTTTTCCTGCCTGGCTACTGGCCAATCAGCATTTATTTAAAACATAATTGCCAGAATACAGAATTGTCCCACACCACTGATGCTCTAATTATTTATGTGCAAATGTTATCTTTAAAAGTTTATATTTTGAATTTTGAAAATGTTAAAAATGAATGTCTCTTAAAATTGCAGTTGTAGAAAACTGTAAGCAAGCTTCCCCAGCTTCTGGTAACTGAAAACTCTGCTTTGCTACATCAGAGGAACTCATTGGTCTAGTCTCAGCAAGAAAAATGCATTCAACCAAGAATCATGGGTTAGGGAGAAACCTGGTGCTAGGGAAATTGCCAAGAATCCACAAGGATGATTGCCAGCTAAGACTTATAGCTGTGGAGAGGGAGCCTGAACTGGTCTTCCCCTGTAATCAGATTAGTAAATACCCCAACTATCATCATAGAGCCTTCATTCAGCAACTGACGAAACCAGATGCAGAGATCCACAACCAAGCACTAGGCTGAGATTTCATCATTGATGAAAGAGAAGCAGGATGGAATATATGAGCAAGGGAGGTCGAGATCATGATGGAGAAATCTACAGAGACAGCTGAACCAAGCTCGTGTAAACTTATAAATTCTGGACTGACAGCTGTAAAGACTCCATGGGATCAAAGTATTCCCTCCATATGTGGGAGACAGTGGTGAAGTCTGGACTATCTGAGAAGCCCCTGGAAGTAGGACCAGGATCTCTCCCTGGTGTATGAGCTAGCCTATTAGAGCCCATTCCCTATGGTGGGATGCCATGCTCAGCCTTAATGCAGGGGGGAGGGCTTGGTCCTGCCCCAACTTAATATGCCAGACTTTGTTGACTACCCATGGGAGCCCTTACCTGTTGGAAAGAGTGGATGGAGAGTGGGAGTAGGAATGGGGGGAGAACTGTGGATGGAATGTAAAATTAAATTAAAAAAAATAAATTATAATTAAAAAACAAAACAAAAGTAGACTACCTCAAAAAAAAAGAATCATTAATTAGACTCTTGATAAATTAAAACTTGAATTGTTCATGATCTAGATGGAGTAGAAGATTTTTAAATATTATAGAAATTTTTGAGTAGCCTGGCTTTTCTTTCATGGAACTCTTTCCACTATGGTTCAAAGGTGAGAAATGGTCTTCCAAGTGGGCTCTTTCCTAAAGAAAGCTAAGAGAAAATCTACAGCTAATGGAGGTTGTGGCAGCATTGTATATTTGTGGACCTGAGTGGGGTTGAATCTTTTTCTGAGAGGAAATATGGCAAGTCCACAACAGGATGGATTTCTGATGGTGTGGATGAGCCTATGTACAGAGAACCCAGGCTGGAAAAAAATGTCTTGTCTTCTTTAAGCACTGGAAGACTACAGTTAAGAGTTAGTAATGGATATATCTAGATGATACAGCCTACTGTGACACATCAAATCTACTGCTATTGCCCTTTGCTCTTGGGCTTCCAGTCTTCCTAGCCAGCTACTATACATAATACTGTAGGCAATATTAAAATATAGTGGTAAATATTTGAATACAGTGAACACATATAACTGCAGAAAACACCATAAAATATGGTACAAAAGGAAATTTTTTTTTTTTTTGGTTTTTCGAGACAGGGTTTCTCTGTAGTTTTGGAGCCTTGTCCTGGAGCTAGCTCTTGTAGACCAGGCTGGTCTCGAACTCACAAAGATCCTCCTGCCTCTGCCTCCCGAGTGCTGGGATTAAAGGCGTGCGCCACCACCGCCCGGCTACAAAAGGAAATATTAAATGAAGGGAAAATTGCCCTTAAGTCAATGAGTGAGTAGTAAGTGAACATGAAGGACATTGTTATCCACTACTGTCAACTCTTAACATGGACAGTTAGGCCACATTAGATTCTTTATAAAATAGTCCTTCAGCAATAAATTAGTTGTAGCTTCCTTTAACTTCACTACTGTATAAACTTTAATTTTAAATAAATCCTTTTTGGCTCCTGAGGTAACACTTAAAACACAAACACACACATATAATATGTGTGTGTGTATGTGTACAAAAACTGTGCTGTAGGATTGTGCACATATTGTGTGATTAAGCAGAAGCAATGATTTGTGTTGAAATGGACAATGAAACCAGTCTACCAAGAACCAGCACCTCTGAAACCACAATCAACACAAGCCTTCCTGTTAATTGTCTATGTCAGATATTTTGTCATAGTGGTGAAAAACCAACATAATAAACATTTCCTCAATTACAAAACTTTTGGAAGTAATTAAACTTCCAATTGTGTTGTATAGTAATTTCCTATGAGGTTAAAACCTTTCATTTTGGAGGGAAACTTAAGACAAAGAATGTAAAGAAAAATCAAAACAGTATTTTTTTTTTATTTTTTTAGGATAGGGTATTGTAAGACAGGGTGTGTTAATCCCACAGATGTGAGGAGAAAGACCAATGACCCAAATCATGGCCAAATTAATTAAAGCAAGATTTTTTTGTGTACACAGGCTGTCTCTTTCCAAGGCAGGATTCAAGAGATCAGAATTGGGTATGAGGAAGATATAGTTCAGGAGTAGAGGGTTTCCAAATGAGGAATTTGGCAGCAAGTAAGCAGAGTTACAGACGCAGAACAAAAACATAACAAGTTGGTCATGATAACCTCCTGAATCAAATGACATGTTGCAAGGTGGTCATAAAAACATGGTCATAGCAAGGTGGTCCTAATAAGGTAGTTATAACAAGGTGGTCATAACAACTTTTTGAAACAAAGGCATCATTGCTGTTTCCTGGAACAGGCAGTTCAGAACTACTTGTAGTTAGTGTTAGTAAGTGGGGCATAGCCCAACTTTGAGAAACAGAGATTTAATTATAAACACGAATGAGCCTACTTTGTATTCACTATACGATGGCTTTCAAACCTAAAGTGGAGGCAGGTTGTTTTACCAGATTTTAACAAGGAAATTAAACAACAGGATGTGCTAGAGCAGTGGTTCTCAACCTGTGCTTTGCAATTCCTTTGGGGATCAAATGACCCTTTTACAGGAGTCGTAGACTAGATAGCCTGCATATTAGATATTTACATTATGATTCTTAACAGTAGAAAAATTACAGTTTTAAAGTAACAATGAAAATAATTTTATAGTTGGAGGTCATCAACACATAAGAAATGTATTAAAGGGTCACAACATTAAGAAGGTTAAGAACCACTGCTCTAAAGGGAACAGTATTCTAAAAAACACTCCATCTTATGTACAGGAAAGCTTCATTAATACAGGAAATAAACCACTCAAAATAGCTTTAGGAAGTCCCTGAAACTGATCAGATTCACTAGTCCCTGAACTCCCCCAAAGTTATATAAGCAGTAAAGGCTGCTGAGAGTCACTCTAAGGGGGCCCAGGCTACACAGAAGACTTTTGAGAGACAGCCCGGATGCCTGAAGAAGCAGAAAGTAGCTGAGCAACCTGAAAGTAACAGAGAGCAGCCAAACTGCTGCCCAGAAAAACAAAGACTATCTGGGACACCTGGAAAAGATACTTTCCCACAACTGCCTACAGGCTGTGAAGTGTGCTCCAGGTTCCCAGCATTTGTGAGCAGCTGTCACCCATGTTGGGGTGGGCCTTGGTGATCCAGATGTCTTTTAGTCACTTGTGCCCCTGACAGTAGCCCCTCACCCATACTTCTGTAAATCGCCCCAAAAAAACCGATTGATTCACTAAGTTAGACTTTGGTGATATCTGAACTTTGGTCTGTCATCAGTTCCCTATCCCAGGTGTGGTACATCTATTCAGGAAGCATCAGTCACACATTGATAAAGTCTTAGATTTCTATAATAGAGATACAGAAATAAAAATGCATTCTCAAGCTCCAGGAGTTCACCGTGACTAAGAAAATAGGCATGAAGAGGATAGTGGCAGTTTGTAGGTATGTTAATTTCTCTAGTAGAGGTGTGTGTTCTCCCCAGATAGCCACCAACAACAGATCAAACTAATAATCTTGCTCAAACTAGTGATTTTTATCATAATTTTAGGAGTTATCATGATGAGCACAGATGAAGGATTATTTACAGGAGCATGAATGATCTCAAAATATCTGCACCACTCAATGATTCTACCCCAGAGCAAATGACAACTTCATCTTAGCTGCTCAGGTAGAGTTTCCATTCAACTCTTTGTACTTTTGAACATCCCAGGACCATGGGAAACTCAGATAGAATTACACATGGCTGAGGTGGGGGACAGGAAGAAGTGGTTGGAGTCTCATGTGGGTGTCTAGTGATCCTCTCACACCCTTCTTTTATGAGCTGACGTCAATAGACCCAACCTTGCTGATGGTTTCTTGGAGGTAATCACTGTTGTTCCCAATAAGACGCTAATGACTATTATGCTTGGAGGAGCATCATGCAACAATAGGGTTGGAAATAAAATGAACAGGTTCAAGATTTGAGAGACCACACAACAATTAAACAAATAGTAGTCATGAATTTGAGCATGAACGAGTGGGGATGCATGAGAAGAGTTGGAGAGAGGAAACAGAAGGGGGATGCGATATATTTAATTTCAAAAAAGATAAAATATTTTAAAAAGACAACAGCTTGTCAGCCTTTAATATCATCAAGCAATTCGAGTCATCTATGATCTCTTACATATTTCCTGAATGTAGCTAGGGTGCCGTGCATATGGTGACAGTACTCCTTAGGTCCTGACTCACTACACTTGGCCCAGTCTTTCACTTGGGTCACCTCAGTGAGCTGCACACATGGTTACAGTAAGCAGGGAAGTAAGAAGGACTTCTGGCAAGCTTCCAAAACCAATGTCCCTGGCAATGCAAAATGACTAAGGGTAGTTATGCAAACAGCTTGCAAGCAAAGCAGAAGAAAGACAATATGCCCTTCAAATAGAGCTCCCCAGCCACTTAATTGTCAGCCAGCAGCTCACTAGCCAGAGACAGAGTTAGTGCCTCACTGAAAAGGAATGCATTTGAATCAGTTGTAGTAAAAGATAAACAACTGAGATTGCAGATTGCAAGCTCGGTTGGTAGGGTATTTGCCTACATACACTAAATCCTGAGTTCAAGCCCCAATATTGTATAAAACCAGTGTGGTAGTGCATGCCTGTAATCCTAGCACTTGGGAGGTAGAAGATGGAGTATCAGAAGTTCAAAGTCATCTTTGGTTACTTTGAGAATTTGGGGCCAGCCTAGGACACCTGGTACCTTATTTCAGAAAAACAATAAGTAAGCAAATAGCAGGTAATGCTGGCATTTCTATGTCTCTTTTATCTTAACTACCCTTCACCCTCCAAACTATATGGAAATACTTAGATTATTTTTACGAGGTTATATTTTATGACCCAGGATGATTAGACAGCAGTAAAATGCCCTCTGCCCATGACTCAAATGAGGTCTGTCATGTACTCGGTAGCTTAGCAATGTTCTTAATAGACTAATAGACTAAGGACTGAGGACCAGGCTGGACCAGCACCTCATGAAAACCCTTTGGAACAAAGAGATGTGAGAACTAGATCATTCCTGCAACCTGACCCCACTGAGCCAGTGACCTTTGCAAAAGGAGAAGGGATCTTAAGATGACCAAACCTGTTTCCTTTCTAGAGTGGACTCATGAGCTCAAAATCCTAAACAGTTACGAAATACAAACAACTGCATATCCTGAATACCCACTTGGGATGAGAGTCTTTGGAGTTGTTTATCTGTTCTTCTCTCCACTCATCCTCACATCCTCAAGAAAGAACCTAAAATAATTTTTAATATAAATGTCCCAGCTGGAGGAATTGTTTAGTGGGTAGTAGTCAAGCATGAAGACTTGAGCTTGGGTCCCCAGAACCCACATAAATGTTGGGCAGGCATGGTAAATGTTCTGTAATCATAGCGCTGAGGAGGCAGAGGCAACTGAGAACAACCCCCTCCCCTGGAACAAACTAAGTAGCCAGATTTTCCAAATCATTAAGCTCTGAGTTCAAGTGAGAGATTATGCCTCCATATATAAGATGGAGCCATGAAAGCATACTTCCACATACACATACAGTGCCATACCTACACCTGCACACATGTGAGCACATATATACACATGCACATACAAAGAAATAAATTTCATAGATCCTTGAACTAGTCTGGGCATTACAGTTTAGATGCTCAGGTAGCCAACACATCAATTAATGAAGTATGTCATAGTAAAGTAAATCATTGCCTAAACTGTATGTCTCGTGTGTGTTATAATTTTAGTGACTTATGAGTGTGTGTTCCATAGTATTTAAAATCCTCTTCAAGTAAAAGATACTTGTTGCAGGGAGGGGGCCCCTTGTTTGTCCCTGCTGCCTAGCTACCTTACACCCGAAATAACCACACAGAAACTGTATTAATTAAAACTCTGCTTGGCCATTAGCTCTAACTTCTTATTGGCTAATTCTTACATATTAGTTTAACCCATCTTCATTAATCAGTGTATCCCCCATGTGGCAGTGGCTTACTGGAGATTTTAACTGGCTTCCATCTCAGGCAGACCTAAGTTCTGCCCTATCAACTAGGCCAAGGCAGTTTCTTTATTCATTAACCAATGAAAGCAACACACAAACAGAAGGA